>CAJNOL010000931.1:0-93189 GCA_905250125.1 Rotaria sordida | reverse complement strand
TCTCGAATAACTCTATTATTATTTTGATATCTAATAAGAAAAAAAAAGAAAAAGTAGAATATTACTTTAATCTATATAATAGATTCTACCGTCTAGCTCGACCTTGTACACCTCCTTCTTGTTCTAATTCATCTAATGCACGTTTAAATGCAAGCATAGTATGTGTTGGTGCTAGATAAATATATCAATGCAAAAATAATGATTCAAGAAAAAAAAAAAAAAAAATTTCTGAATAATTTCACATACGTGTAAAACGAAATTGTTTACTCTGTTCCATGTAAGTGTATTGATCATATAAGTCAAGTACTAAACTACGTGCTTGACCTGAATAAAAGTATTTTTTTTATGATACATTAAATCAAATAAAAAGAATGTACTATTTTTTAACCTTGACATGTAAGTAAATGTTTTCGTTTACTAATAACAAAAGCAAAACCAGGCACACCTTCAATACATTTATTAGATGAACTAATTAGATAAGTAATATGACCATTACGAAGACTAACAGGAATAGCACCAAAACCACTCATCGAATCAACAATATATACTGTTGAACCTAAAAAAAGAAAATAAAATCATTCAGATGAATATACATAAGAAACTGATTTTGAAAAAAACAACGCACCTTTTGTTGTACCATGATCATATACTAATTGTCCAATTTCTTCAATTGGATTTAAAATTCCTGAAGTTGTTTCACAATGAATAATAGCAACATGTGTATATGTATTTAATTTTAATTTATTAGCGACTAGATCAATTTGAACACGTTCTGTTTCACCAAATGAAATAACATCATAAGGAATATTTAAAGCTTGACAAATTTTTATCATTCGTTGACCATATGCACCATTTTCAATGATTAAAATCTTGAAGAAAAATTATTGAAATCCTCATATAAAAAGAACAATCTACTTTAGCGTCTTGTCGTGGTACAGATGTTGAAAATGTTGCTTCAACTGCATATGTACCACTTCCTGGAATGAGTACTGTTGTATATTCATCTGGTGATGCATCTGAAAACAAAAAAAAAGAAAAGATACTTTTATTTTTCAGATAAATTCAACTTCAACCTGCTAATTCAAGTAATTTTTCACGAATATATGAAATTATATTTATAAAAATCGTATCACGTGAACCTAAATCATGAAGCATAGCTTGTTTAACTGTTAAACTGGTCGTTAAAGGGCCAGGTGTAAATAATTTTGAATCATTTTCTATATTGAAAAAAAAATAGATCATTTGGTTTTTCGTTTTGTTCAAGATAATAAAAAATTACCTTTAGTATCCATTCTCGTCAATGTCATGTAAATGAAATCATTATATGTTTATCTTATTGTTTAGTAACTAAGGTGATTGTATTAACCAATAGAATGTTGAATACACAAACCAACATAAACAACAATCGGTTATATTTAGTCGAGATAAGCTACGTATACGTTGTACATTCATGATCGCTATCGGCAACGTAAGTTATTTTGACCTTCCTGCCAGATAAATGTAAAAATTCTATATAGTTTATTTATTTCAATCATTATTTTCTTATTTTATTCAAGATGTCTAATACAATAATTGATTTAAATGAAAATCAATTATTATTTTTACCATATTATAAAAATCTCTTACCAAAATCAATTAATAATGAAATAAATATATCGAAAAAAAATTCTAAACGTTATTCATCATCATCATCATATCGACAACGTCTTGAACGTATTAAAACAAATTGTCAATTAATACGACAACGTCGTCGTCGATATTTATTTCCTATTTTACCAATTGAACTTCGTCCAAGTTTATTTCAACAACGTTATTATAAATCAGGTTCATTAGAATTATTAAATGTTAATAATAATCATTGGCAATCAACAAATTTTTTACGTTTATCTGATGAATATTTATATAAATGTAAATATGCTATATATTCATCAACAAATAGATATTTTAAACAAAATGAATTTTATCGATTTTTAAGAGACATTTTTTCTTATACATTTTCTACAAAAGAATATCATAATGATTTATATATATGCCAATTATGTCATTATAAATTTAGTACAAAAAATATGTTTGATTTACATTTAAATCGTCGAAGTGTATCAATACAATATCGATGTTTAACATGCCAATCATTAATTAAAACAATGAATCCATGTCAAGCATATTATCATTTATTATTACATAATAATAATATTACAAAAGAAAAACGTATAGGACAATTAAATATTAATTATGATTGTGAAAGTTATTTAGTAAGTCATGAATACAAAAAAGATATCATTTTTACGAATGAAGAAAAAAAAATTTTTACCTTCTAAGGTGTCTCAGAGTCGCCAGAATTGACGAGGGAGTATTAATGACTCAGGAAAAATGCTCAGTTACGGTCTCAACTATCCTATTCCGATTAGAAAACTTCATTGAAAGTATCAAAATATAAATCGACTGGGTCCTGATCCGAAAATTTTTGGACCTGACGGATACTAATATAGTCATAGATCCTTTATCTGTGTTGATTAAATTAGTTTTTCTATGACGCAAATAATTTCAAATCAGAAAAAGTAAAAGTTTTTCTAGGATAAAGTAAAATTGAGAACGAGGATTAGGTGAAATTCTAATTTCTCCTATGGCACAAACATAGTTAAAGTATATATTTTGTTACAAATAAGGTTGAATGAAAACAAATGTATATGTTACTATATCGTTGAATTGAATCAAATTAATTAAGAGCATAGTTTTCGTGTTCTTGGTTAATAATTGCATAAATTTTTATTTGTTTTTGATTTTATCGAACTTTCATCACAAAAAGCATCGTTCAAGAAAAGAGATTGCGGTTCACGATAAACTAGAAAGAATGACTGTGAATGGATATACATAGAACTGTTTTATGTTCGACATAGAAAAGTTCGTCGCAGCTTTTTTCTGAAAAATGTTGCAAAATTGCATAAATTTCAGTGTTCACAAATGCAACAATCTGAGGCTCAATGGATCTCATGGATTAGCAGCAATAGTTCTAGTTCAGTACAGTCACAGCAGTGAAATTCGAAGTATATATGTTTTTTTTTGAGTACCATCGCAGAGCGCGAGCTTTTCTGTCCTATTTCAGCTGCGATTGATATCTCTGGTGAGACACGTTGTTAAGTCGTTTAATGCTTTTGAGATGAATCTTATTAGATTAGATAAATTCTATTGAGAATAGACAAGGTATTCACGCATGTGAATTCTTAAGTTATGAGAGTAGTTTAGTGAATGTTTCAATACAATGTCTTGGCTCCTTTTAGATCATCTTCAAAATCGACTTTTAAGTTCATACTTTGCACAAATAAAGTTCTCCATGGGACTAGTTCATTGTGAAAGTATTAGATTTTCTATTATTTCCATATTTTCAGTTACTAATATTGAACACTTTGTTACATGAAAATGCAAACTTTGTTCTAATATTTATATTTCAGCATAGGAGACAAAACAGAATACTTTTGAAAATGACCTAATCTTAGACAACTCAATTTCTTTAGAGTTGAAATTCTAAAGCCAATTTTGAATGTGATCGGAGAGAGACCACGATGTTTTGCTGAAAAACTCATTAAAATAGCCATAACTCAAGAAGAAAGATTCATAAACATGAATCCGTTTAGATTTTATCTAGTATCAATAGGATCACCCCCTAATGAGTGAAGACTCATCTCAGAAAGATTTTATTACTTGTCGAGTAAATTTTGTGATCAAATGACAATCATTGCAAGACAATCTAATAACGTGACCATCGAGTGTTATCGCTCTTTCATAGAATAATGAAAAAATGAATATTCTCTAAGGAATTAATCTCTACTTTAAAAATCCTATATAATAAAAAGATTTTGTGCAACTAGATCGTTTTGAAAATGATATTTCTATGTTGCACATTGATTTGCATTACTGACGGTATACGATGGTATTCATAAGAATCGACAGTATACCGACTAGCGAGCTACGGGTCTTTCCAGACTCAGGCCCAGCTCCAAAGTTCTGAGAGTAGCGAATAAATAGCTAAAACCTTGATTCTTCACTTGTTCATGTACACGAAGGGTGCCAGGCATTGATGGAAAAACCCTCGGGTTTAGACCCGACCGAGTCCGAGCTCAAATTTGAAATTTTTTTCGGATTCGAATCCACAAAAAAAATGTAGACTCGCAACTCTCCCTAATGCCGACGATTGACTGTTGGTAGCACTTATGACTTTCAGTTCCAGTTAAAAACGATTGCAAACAGTATTTTCTACCTAAATTCGAATTTATTAGTAGAAAGAATTCAAATCAACCGAGAAGACAACTTCAAAATTTATCCTGCTAATAAAAATTTATTTCATAACTGTGATCGATTTGGGTGATCTGTGGCAAGTATAGGCGGCTTAGATGCATCAACATAATCAGAGTGCATCAAAAAACGACTCAATTCTGTCAGTTTTAGTAGACTTCAAAAATATTCACCCGATCTGGTACGATACTTTCAAACAAAAACCGGTGGTAGATTTTGGTAGTTATCATATAGATAAACCGTTGGCTGTCCTCTGACCGGCAATCTACTGCTGGCATGCCGGTGATAGTTCGATACCGGTAGCGCATATTATACCGAACAGTCTACCGTCAGTTTTTGTCTAGTTTGAATCATATGAACTTTCTTTCTTTTAAAAGTTCTTTAACTCGTAGTGATTTTATTTATTGAATAACCTTATTAAATTATTTTTTAGACTAATATCGACGATATTTTTGCAAACTATTCGGATTGTTTTTCTACTGATTGATTTTATCATTGAAACGACGAATATAATCTCTTTCAAAAATAATGTTTCATCTTGTGAAAAATTTTTAATGGTTCTGTTTTTTTTTTTTTTTTGATAATGAAATGACTTTCAAACTGATTATAGCAGTGAATTTGTTACATAATAAAATATTTCTTATATTTACAATTAATTTGTTGTTTTTTTTTTTCTATAAAGAACATTATTCATAAGTTATAGATGTGAAATATTTGAAATTTATTTAGATTTTTGTTTGTTTCTGTTTTTGATAATCAACTTCTAAACGACGTTCAATTTCTTTAGCTTTTAAAAAAGCTGATTTCATTGATTGACGATGTTGTTCAAGAATAAAATGTCTAATACGATTTTGTTCACATAAATCACATAAATAAATTAATTGTTTATTATTTATTAATGTATACCACCAATTTTCTGTTGAATCTATTTGACAATTTGAACATATATTTGGTATTTGTTCATTATATTCTATTGAGTTATTATTAATTAAATAATTTATAACACAATCAAGACCTTGTTTTTCAATAAAATCTATATCACGTGAATTTGGTATAAAATTATTAAATGAATTTAAAACATGATATGATGGTGATAATGTTAATAATTTACTTTTAAGTTTTTGTCGTAATTCAATACGTTTTTCTATTAATTCATCATCAATCATGATTTTACAAGTTATTTTTTTGTTTTTTGTCAATAAGATAACTGAGAAATTAAATACTGATATAAATGGCGCCAAGAAATTTTCATCAAGGAGAATAAAATAGCAAAATTTCTATGTATTTTTTTTTTTGTTATTGAAATCAAATCAATAGAAATGAGAAGAAAAAAAACAAGAATTTCATGTTGAGATTCCTACTGTGTACTAAATAATTATTATCCTTATGAAAAACATCAAAAAAAAAAAAGAAATATTTGATATTTTCCTTTTCCTTTTAAAATTCATGGCATCTGCACGATCAAAAATCGTAATAAAATATGAAATAATATTACAAAATATGATTAAAATAATTTTAATTTAGGATAGTAGTGGTGAATTTATTTGTCAACGATATACTGAATTAAGTGATGCTATTCGTGCAAAAAATAAACTTGAAGATCGTCTTCTTAATGTTCGTTTAAAATTTTATGAACGTGAAAAAAATATACGTTTAAATATATTACATAGAGAACAACGTCAATTAGAACGTATACGTGCAACATTATATAAAGAAACTAATAGAATTCAAGTTGAACAACAAACTATTATATTACCATCATGGATGCTTTATAGACCAAAATTAGAAAATCAAATATTTCAATTAACATCACCAGAAATCATTGTTAACGATTGGGAATGGAATTCTACGGAAATTCAATCAGAAATCAATCTATCAAATACAATAGATAATATTCGTTGTCATACATCGCGATAAAAATTATATATTCAATGGAATATTAATGATAGAATCTTTTTTTTTTTCGTAAACATATACTATAAATGAAACAATTTACATAATTTATTAAATGATTTATTAAAAAAAAATAAAATAATTTTTTTTTTATTTTAATTGTTTTTCAACTAAAGTTAATGCTAATCGTTCTAAATAATTTAATTTTGTTTCAAATTGATTTGTTATTTGTTCAACTTTTTCAATACGTGAACTTAAACTTAATTGACGTTTTTGTTCATCAGTTAAATATGATGCTAATTTTTTTGTACCTAATGCTAAATCTAAACGACGTTGAATATCATTTAATATAATTGATAAACGATTATTCAATTGAGTATTTTCATTAACAACATCTTTTAAATTAATTGGTTTTTTTGCTTGATGAAATTTTTTACATGAAGATGAATATTTAAGTATACGAATTATTTTTATTGCTGTTAGATAACCTTTTGGTAAATCTTCAATGCTTGTTATAGATTTCCTTCGAACATTATTTAATTTTGGTATTGTTGTTGTATTTGCTTGATTAAATGGAAACGATTTTGTTCCATATGAATTACTAGATAAAGATCTCATTAATGTTAATGTCGAACTTAGATCTTGAGTTAATGATGGTACAGGTACATGAACGCGTCGCCGCATTAATGTATAAATTTTCCATGTTGCTACAAAACGATCACCTTGATAAACACATTGAAGTCGCCACCAATTACGAATAACACTTGCAGCAGCAGGTATAAGACGATTAAATGCGTCGTCACGTTTTTGTTCTTGTACTTTTATAGCAAGACCCTTGAAATATATATATATATATAAGAAAAATGATAGAATGAAGAAAAAAAACAACAACAAATCAATTACACTTCCGATAATGCCAACTGGTAAACACCAAAATGCAACACCAACATAACAAATTGTTGTTGTTACAATTTTACCTATATAGGTTTTAGGAAAAATATCACCAAAACCAATTGTTGTCATCTAAATTGTATATATAAGAACCAATGATAAATATTTTCATTATGAAAATTTCTTACTGTGATAATTGAAAACCATATTGAATCTGCCATAGATTTATATGAACCTGTATTTAACTTTGGATCTACTGGTGTTTCAGCAATATAAACAAGATAAGCACCTGTTATAAGAAACATAAAACCAATAACTATTGTAACTGTAAGTTCTTGATGATGTTTTAAAATAATTCCTTTTAAAATTTTCCATGATGTTAATTGTCGATCAACACGTATAAATCGAATCATTTGTAATAATGGTAAAAATTTTAAAATTATTTCTGGAAATTCTCCAGTTGTTATACCTGTTGATATAGATAATGCAAAACCAAGAAGTGTTAATATATCAAGTACAATTACAGATCGAGTCATAAACATTAAACGACCAATCCATGTTCGATATTTTGCAAGACAACCAGCTGACCATATACGTAATAAAAATTCATAGGTAAAAAATATACATAAACCTAATTCACCATAATATAATGGTTTATTTAATGTTGATCGCCATTTATCAATAGTTGATATTGAACCAAATACCAATGAAATTAATGTTAAACAAAAAACAAATAAATGATAAATAAGTGTATGTCTACCTTGTTGTCTTTCAAGAACACGATATACATCAGCTTTATGACTATAGATTGCTGAATAATATCGTGGTAATCGACGATGATCATCTTCATCATTTGAATATAATGTTGTCGAATAAATTGTAACTGCCGATGGACGAGCAATAGATGAAAAGACGCTTTTACGTTTAATACTCATATCTAGGTGTATGATTGTTGTTTTTTTTCTTTTTGCATTGGCATAGAAAGATTGATCTTCATATTTTTTTTCTTGACCTTTATTTGAGACTGAATCAAAATCGTAGACGTATTTTTTTTCTTTGTGAAGAGGAAAGAGGCGAACAAACAAACTCATACTTCTTGTCGAAGAATATATACATTAAGAAGTTTTGTTTTATCATGTATTTTTTTTTATCGTACGTGACACGCAATTCGAGATTCTTTATCCTAGTTTTTCACAGTTGATCAATTCAACTTGATTTTTATGTTATATTCGTTAAGTAGAAAATGACATTTATCAATAAAAAAAACAAATGAATGTAATAAAAAGCATAGGTCATTTCATTATAAAAAGACAAGATCAAAATATTGACAAAATGAATCGAAAATACATAAAATAATCTATCTCAATAGCATTATTTAACAAGAAAGAACATTTTTTTCTTGCAGTAGATATAATTCAATAAACAAGAAAAATCTTCAATCATCTTTAATTTGATTAAGCAAGTCAACGTAATACGGACTTAATTTTTTTTAATGTCTTCTTCAATTCAACATGTATTTAGAACATTGAATGAGAATCAAATCAATCATATTTAAATGTCAATGAGTGACATCTGTTTGAAAGTGATTGTTACATAAACATTTTGGAGACTGTTGTCAAGTAATTGATCATCTTGTTTAACTTATTATGGTTGAAATCAAATCGAAACAAAAAAAAAACGAATACTTGTAAATGCTTAGATTAATAATTTTATTATCTATTTAGAAAAAAAATAAAAAATAAATTGGAAAAATGTCGGATGGTAAAATTAAATATTTTTTTTCTTCGATTTTATACACACGAAAAAATTATAATATAAATTTTAGGAGTGGATACACATATCTTACGTCACTATGAAATTCAAAAACGTCTTGGAAAAGGAGCTTATGGTATCGTATGGAAAGCAACTGATAAACGAACTAAAGAAATTGTTGCATTAAAAAAAATTTTTGATGCATTTCGTAATCAAACTGATGCACAAGTATGAAAGAAAACAAAAATAAATAAATAATGATTTGTTTTTTCTTCTTGTATAGAGAACATATCGTGAAATAGTTTTTTTACGTGAATTTGGTGAACATCCAAATGTAATTCGTTTACAAAATGTTTTACGAGCTGATAATGATCGAGATATTTATCTTATTTTTGAATTTATGGGTAAAGAAGAAAACAAAAATACAACAATATTCTATATTTTTTTTTAAATAATTTTCAGAGGCTGATCTTCATAATGTTATACGTAAAGGAAATATTCTTAAAGATACACATAAACGTTATGTTATGTATCAATTATTAAAAGCAATGAAATATCTTCATTCTGCAAATGTTATTCATCGTGATATGAAAGTAAAAGATTTTTCTTTTAGAAAGAAATATTTAAGACTTTTATTTTAATTTTATTTTAGCCATCAAATGTTTTAATTAATCAACAATGTCGTGTTAAAATATGTGATTTTGGTCTTGCTAGATCATTAAATCACGTTTATGAAGATCCACAACATCCAGCTTTGACAGAATATGTTGGTATGTTGATTCTAAGAAAAATCTAACTGATAAGAGAACGTTTTTTTTTTAAACGAAAGCTTATGGATTATAAGTTATCGAATATTATCATGAGAAACTCTTCTTTAGGACTTTATATGTTGATTTTCTAGACTAACAAACATTTTTTTGAATTTGTTTTTGATCTACTCAGAATTTATCGAGTTGTTTATAAGTCAATAATGTTTTCTGTTGTGAGAAAAACAATATCATCTTGAAGATTTTCATATTGAAATGTTCATATATATCTGTTGTATGAATTAAAATGGTTGCACTTTCTAAAAGCAACAACGATTTATAACAGAAAACGTTATTGTTTTCTAGACAATTTGATAAGCTCTATGATTTGAATACAGGAGAAACAATTTTTGGTAAAAAGTTTGTTAGTCTAAAAAAAAACACCAGCATATGAAGACCTAAGGGAATATCTCATTGTCATGGTCGATAACCCATAATCTACTAGCTTCCATCCAAAAAAAAGCAACTGTTAAGTTGATAACATTCCTTCATGAGATTATAATATATTTTTTTTTATAGCAACAAGATGGTATCGTGCACCAGAAATATTACTTGCTTCATCCAAGTAAATTTTTCTTAGATATAATAGATTATATAATCTTCGAATATATTTAGATATACAAAAGGTGTTGATATGTGGTCAATTGGTGAGTCAAAACAAACTTATTGTTAAAAGATTATAACGAATGCTTCTACTAATAGAAACTGTCCCTTTTAAAGAGAAAGAAGTCATATTATAGCTATTGAAAAAATAATAATAATCATAGATTGAGTATAGGTGTATGCCGATACCATGTCAACTGACTGTTAAGAGAAAACATGTTCAACTGTTGGATGTAATTCGATTTCAGCACTACACATCATCCAGAAATTGGAAATTCAACAGCAATTGAGTCGGAATTCAAAACATTTCAGAATGAGGATGGCTCGAAACCCTAAGGCGCACAAGTCCATTGAAAGAGTTGTAAAGATTGACACATACAATCCCAATTTAAGAACACCAAACAGTGAATTCCAAGGTATTCTACAATGAGAGGGCTTAAAACATTGACACATACAAGCCTGACGTGGACGCTCCAAATACTGAATGCTATTCGATTTCCATGAATTCCTTGAATTTCAAATTTCTGGACGATTATTATCTCATATACAAAGTTTCATCAGTTTTGAATATCACATTTCTAAGATATGGATTTCTAAATATATCTATGGTTTTCTTCAAGTGTTATGTAAGCTAGGAATATATTGAGAAATTCATATCTTTGGAATGTGATATTCAAAATTGATGAAACTTTGCATATAAGATAATCTAATCGAGATGCTTACAAAACTTCAGGTCGAAATTCCGAAAACTTGATTCCTGCAGAAGAAATCTACTAAAAATTCGCTGTCTCGATCGAATCTAATCAAGAACACAAAATCTTTTGAAGTTCCGTTACTCCAGTAGTCTCCTATATATTGACAAACGGACTGGATCACTTACGAGTGTTTTCTCGTTCGTCTCATCAAGATCTACTCCTAATTATAATATGAAGGCGAATGGTATCCGACAGTTGAATATAAGTTTGAAAAAACGTTTGAAACAAAACATCAATGCATTTGTAAAAAACATTGAACAAACTATCTAATTATTTATTGTTTTTGATGAAAATCTTCGAACGAACTAAATATAAAATCAAACGAATCCTTTATCTTTTTTGTTAAGGTTGTATTCTTGGAGAAGTGTTACTTGGAAAACCACTTTTTCAAGGAACATCAACATTCAATCAATTAGAACGTATTCTACAACATATTCCAACACCAAGTCAATCAGATATTGCTAGTATTGGATCACATTATGGACCAAGTGTATTAGAACGAGCATCATCTGGGTATAATTTATTCATTTATATTTAAAAAATTTTTTTTTACTATTTTAATTATTATATTTAATAGACAAAAAAAATCACTTGAACATTTTATTCCTAATGCTAGTGAAGAAGCTCTGGATTTACTTCGTCGTCTTCTTCATTTTAATCCTGATAAAAGAATTACAGCTGAAGATGGACTTCGTCATCCGTTTGTTGTTTCGTATGTTGTTATTTTTTTCCTTCTTTCATTCTATTCAAATCTTTCGAATTTTATTAATTAGATTTCATAATCCAAATGAAGAAATTATCAAAGGTTATGATGTTGTACCTCAATTAAGTGATGATATACAATTAACTGTTGATGAATATCGAAAAAAATTATACGAAGTAAATACTTGTATTGTTCTAGATCATTAAAAAAAGAAACATCATCATTGGTTTTTTTTACTTTTTTTTATAAAATACAGTTAATTCAATTACGTAAAGTTTCAGCAAAAATGAATACAAATATGTCTTCCTCAAATTCTGATGTTCCACCTCCTCCACGATCACGTGATAATTCAATCGATCAACAACAACAACGTTATGGTGCAAGTGCTTATATTG
The DNA here is from genome assembly GCA_905250125.1 of Rotaria sordida. Classification (NCBI taxonomy): domain Eukaryota; kingdom Metazoa; phylum Rotifera; class Eurotatoria; order Philodinida; family Philodinidae; genus Rotaria; species Rotaria sordida. Next base: position 81,101 of record CAJNOL010000931.1, on the reverse strand, counting down.
ATCAATCTGAATATGATGCTTATAAACAACCAACAATAAATTCATCATCTCAAATAATAAAAAATGATGGAGGAAATCGAGGAATTTATTCAAATTATACAACTGAACATAAAAATCGATATGTTGAAGATACAAGAGATGATGATTATCCAACAGCAGTAACAACAAATGATTATTCAACTGGACAACAACAATTTAGTAAAAATCCTTCAACAACCTCTTATTCTGGTTCGTATCAAAATTTAATTTATACCATGAAAATTTTTGACATAAAATATTTACTATTTTCAAATATATGTTCAGATTTTCCTTCTCGGATAAGATTGAAGAATTATCAGTAAATATTGTAAAAAAAATTCAAAATTGTATTTGGACCAAGCAAAAAAAAGGCTGTTTTAATCTCATCTATACCTTTCTACCTAAAGAGCTAGTTTCTATGAAAATTAGCATTAGTAAAAAACAAATCGCTGTTTCAAAAACCGTCTTTAAAAATACAAAAGTAAATAGCACACTTTGTCGAGCAAATAAAACTGACCGATTAAAATCTGTTTTGCGCATATTCAATTTAATAGATTTCAATCGGAACACAAAATTGATTAAAACAATATTCTGTACAAGTATTATTTTGAAACAAAGGTTGAGATAAAGTCGCAGTCATTATGTGAACTCTGTTGTGACTTGAAAAAACTTAGAAGGATTTTTCCACGTTCACTGCTCTGAGAAGGTGACCCCTCTTTTTAGCTAAACTTTTTAGCAGATTCTAATGATCTCGAGAGCTGTCTACAGAATTAAACTTTAGACCGAAATTCGTTTACTAAAAAAGACAACGCATGGAGAAGAATCCTTTTAGTGTCAACAGGCTGTACGTAACGATTGCAGTCTCATCTCAGACGCGAGGTATTACCTTGGGTGATTTCTTCGTTAGAAATTTTGTCTCAGTTTTTCTCCGAGAGAATAGTGAAATAATCTTTAAAAAAACCCAAAAAATTAGTTCGAACGAAACTTATGAGCCGCTGTTTTCGATGAACATATTTGTTCATTTCAGCTTACAAAAACTATAGGTTGCAACCAGAATTTGAATATGGGCTTAGGCAGAGCTAGGCAAAATACTCGAAGTACTCGTACTCGAGGGCTGAATACTCGAAATTTTAAGTATGCATGATATCACAATAATGCTATACAAAATTTTAGTATATTTTTTTCGATGATGTAATGAACAGGTGATTTCTTCCTTTCCTTTTACACACACATACATACATATATTTAGATAAATACATAGACGCTACGTCATGATATTCCATTTGCTTTTTATTCTATGTCTGAACTTTTTCTGATCCTATTTTTCTCAGTGCACCTGTTTTCGATGCACGTTTTAAATTGTTATGACTTGATAATCTTTAAGTTGTGGTAAAGCTGCGTGTTATAGAAAAAAATTCATACTTCTTTTGGTAGTTTTTTCTCAAAGTTGACCTTTTCTGTGTTACAGAAAGAGGGAGCTGATGAGCCGAACGTACTTGAACAAGATGCTAGCGAAAAGCTGACAAAACATTTTGATGCAATACCAAAAAGAAAATGTCTTTTTCCTTATTTGAATGATACAAAAAAGACTTCTTTTGATGAGAAACAAAAAATTTTAGTAGAGCTTGATACTTTTCTATCGGAAAAAAGTGATGAAAGTAATTTACTTTTCCTCAAGAAAAATCTTTATCCTTCTTTATATGAACTTGGTCTGAAATACTTACCAGTGCCGGCGACATCAGCTCCTATTGAAAGAGTATTTTCTCAAAGTGATTTTATAATGCATCCACATCGTGCATCTTTACCTTCAAAAAGTGTATGCTTGCTTACTTTTCTTAAATGTAATAAAGTTTTGTTTTAAGTTGACTTTTTGAAAGTTGATAATAAAAAATATTGATTTAAAACATTTTGATTCATGCCTTAAACGACTTCGCGATCTAAAAATTAATATATCATCTCTAACACGACTAATCAAATTTTCTATATTGAGATCTTGGGAAACAGACTATCACGTACTCGTACTCGTACTCGAAAAAGTCCGTATTTGCTCAGCTCTGGGCTTAGAAGTGTTGTTTCAATTCTTTAGCAGTCACAGGACTTTTTGAAAGATCTGAAAATTGTAAGCCAATAGGTTTTTGTTTATCCTATAAGTTTCTTTTCGAGCGTGTTAAAGATTGTCAGAGTCGATCGTTTTATAGAGCGGACACTTCTCTACAAAACGTGATATTGAACTATACTGTAGCTTCTACCCAAGCATTTTTTCAAGAGCTCCTTTCAACGTAAAATTTGGCTCTACCCAGTTGTTGTTTACGTGCCGAAAAATGAATGAATATGTTGTGTCAAGGCTTTCGCACTATAGATTATTTCTTGATTTTTTTCCCTTTAGGACTTCTTGGTCGATCAAATAGTTATAATGGTTTACATTCAACACAAGGACAGCCACGAATAATAAGTGGTAAACAACGAAATATATCCAGTTCATCTTTACTTTATCAAGTAAATATTCATTTTTCTATTACGAAGAAACTACCCCAATTGACATCCGCTATTTGTGTTCATATTGGACTTACAGACAGATTCCAGTAAGAATAGCAAAATTTTAAAAAGCTTCATTTCCATAGGGTCTTTGTCACCAAGTTATGATTGGTTTCGCGAGGAGTAGTTCCAGAAAGAAAAAATCAAATGAAAGAATTTTGATCTAAAATTTTGCCTATAGATAGGTCTAATGACTCTTAGAATATTCTAAATATTTCAGCTGAAAAGAATGTTCCTTCGTCAACATGTTGAAATCGAGTTCACTTGAAAATTCAATAACTCGACGCCAAAGGCTCCATGGAGACGAACCCATTTAGACTTTTGCTATTCTCACAGAGACTTATCTATGAGCCAAATATGAATTCAGATAGTAGGCATCACTTTGGATAATTCCTTCGTTAGTAAAAATTTCTAAAATGAATTATCTTTTAGAAACCTAATAATGGAAATTTAATGCGTGAAAAAACAAGTGCAAATCGTGGTTTTCGTTCAGGTTCAGCTCCAACACCAACACCACCACCAACTAAACAAACAAATGGTGGAAATAACAATACTAGTAATAATTATTATATTCGGCGTCCAACTGTTATATTTAATGATGAACGTGGCGGTCCAAGTGATAAAAGTAGTGGAGCACAAGCAAGAGTTAATAATAAATTTGTAAATTTCATTTGTTTTATGTTCATAATTAAAAATATAGATTTTTGTTTGTTTGTTTTTTTAAAATTTAGACATCAAATCTTCGACCTACTTCTGCAGCTGATAATCGAACTAAAGCACGATTTCAATCAGCATCACCAATGAATTATAATCAACAACAGCCAACTACTGGACCACCATCATCATTTGGCGGTTATGTTGGACAATATCAACAACAACAACAACAGCGTCGTCCAACATATGGAAATTATTCTAATACAACAACATCGACTTTTGCACGTGATAGTCTTGGTGGTTATAGCCAAAATATGGGTACACTTACTCAAAATGGACTTCGTGTTCTTGATGGACTTCTTCATAATACAACATAACATTGGTTAATTATTTTTTTTTAATGTTTTGCTTCTTTATTGTTTATTATATATATTTAATAATGGGCATTTCTTTATTTTGTGCACGAAAAATAAAACAAAAGAATGAAATAATCTATCGTGCATTGTTGCGTTCTTTTTTTTCTCTATCTCAAATGTTACACGCCGTTAGTAGTGTCGCCATTTCCTTTCATTGAACATTTTTTTTCTCGCATATTATACACATATATAAGTGATCTCTTGTGTAAATTTTTTGTCTTTTGAAAAAAAGTAAACCTAAAAAGATGTTATGCATTTCAACAGTTTCTTATTTATATTCATTTTATGTGGTATGTTGAATATGATGATTTGATGTCTTTATCAGTAACAAATATATATATATATATATATATATATATATATATATATATATGCTAGCTATTTCAATATAAGAGTTTTTAATCAGAAGAGAAAAGTAATGGATACATTAAGTGTCGATGTCTAGGCGTTAAGTTTTACAAACGAATCAGTCTATTCGCTTGGACTATGTCATGCTAGCAATGGAAAGGACTCCATCGGATTTGATAACATATGTTGAACCAGGATATCATATACTATATGGTTTTGCAGAGTGATCTCCGATGCATTGAATGATATATAAAAAATCACGTTTTATGGAAATTTTCATGTGCTGACGGTTCATATACTGGTGTGGATGGATGTGAAGAGAAGATCAACACCCATACTTCCCATTGTACTCCATGTCCGACAAAATCAAATAGGCCTATGTCGTCGAGTTCTATTGATTCTTCGAAATCAATATTCTCCAAAACGAATGCCAGATCATCTGCGTCACTTTTCTGATTTTCTAGTTCCTTACAATGCTCATATTTACCAATGCCAATGCCAAGTGCCAACTTGCGTCGTGCTTCCAATGTGGTGCTAGTGATTTTTTCGGTTGTCAGTGATTTCAAGAAACTTCAATCCAAAAACAATTCATCGGGTATTAATTGATACATTGACATACAAAAGTTGACACCATCACAAAAATTTACAGTTCACACCGTAGTTGTATCGATGAATGGACGCGGGTAAGGTTGAGTATGAGCCTTCTCGTATTCGACCAACGCCCACTCACATCCACCAGTTTCCATTCCATGACTAATGGAACTGAAATTATATACACAGTACTTGCTGAATAACTTGAATCTTCAATTATTCGTCAGAATGTTAGAACACATCCATAGACTAAATAGTTGTTAGTGTAGGCAACAAAGACTCATTTTTTTCATCGTTTTCGATATTGATAATTTTAGGAGTGATTGTTCAGAAATTCAAGAGTGAAGAATCAATAATTCTTTAGAGGAGAGTTCGCATTTGGTGGTCATAGCTTCAGTGATTCATCTTATGGCTTCCGGCATCATTCCGTAAGACGATAGCTTTTCGAATCTAATTGAAAGTTTTCAACATAAAACTTGAGTGTTCTATTACGCAACATGGACAGAAGCCTTGAATAAGCTCGAATAGAAAATAATTATCATTCATTAATACTCCACTGCAAAAAATAGAATTCGCTGATGCAGTATCGGTGTTAGTTCTTCGCATTTTATGATTTTGACTGAAGTGAATAACGTGAACAAAATAGAGAAACATACAGCGTTCGTGAGGAACCAGAGTGTAATAAATTTGGAATGACGAGACTACTCTTCGATGTTCTAGGGTTGTATCAGTAAGTCCTCGCATGGGCAAGTCTCCAACTCTCCTTCAAAAGCAAGGTTTCGGTTAGCAGCATTCAATCTTCTCGCCATTTGCAACGCTAATTTCTCTGAACTGCATGAAAGAAATCTTCGTTTCACGGAGATAACTTACCTTCGTCTTACCAAAAAGTAAATATGAAACATGAAGTGGAAAAATGATTGAATAATCTGCCCAATTTATCTGTTATATATAGTTTGTTTACATCAGCAAACTGTTGCTTTTTCCATGGCACGATCAATCGTTTGTATGTTCAACAATTCATTTGCGAATTCGTTGACAAGGGGAAACGAAAGACAACCTTCAATCCATAATAAAGTTTCGTTGATTGGAAACATTTCAAAATTTGACAATCTTAATAGTTTTTTGCGACCGAAAAGAGCCTATTCGATGCGATGGCTATGAAGAAAGAAAAGAGAAAGAAAAAGCGATTTTCATGTTTTATAGTGTTGGGGTTGTTTATGGTCTTGCAGTCGCCAAGACATCTTATCTCTTTATTTCGGATGAGATAAAATGTGAAGTTCATATTCAGTCGTCATTTGGAACATACAACAGAGTTGAAGGTGTACACAGCTCTATACCAAAACACGCATAGCTTGAGCCGAGTGCGTCCGATCTTTCTAATGATTTCGAATATAGATGTGGATATGAGTGGCTCATAGATTTAGAACTACATCCGCACTCACATCCCTTTCCTTTCTTTTCGAGTGTTAACTTGTAATTGTTAATACAACAGTTGAGTTCAGATATATGATGAAATCAGAGAATACTGAACATGTAATCGTAAATATTTACATTTATTTTCATCATTAAAGTACCCGGCTGAGAGATATACAAAAACGTTGAAATCATTGATAGCTTAATAAAAAGACATTTAGTTTTTTTTTCTGACCGGAAAAATCTAACATATTAAGTATAAGCGCGTCAAATTTGATGAAAACAAATAAAAGTTCTACACTCTCATATAAACGCACGATTTTCGTAGCTAACGAAAGTCATGTTCAACAATACTTTCTCCATATCGATGCTTTCTACTTTTTCGAATTTTCATTGGTTGTAACTATTGTGAATCAAACAATATCATAGTTCGCGGTATTGCGTTGTGTTCATGCTAGTTTCTCATCAATTTGCTGCATACAATAGGAGATGAATAAGAAAATTTTGTTTATATATTTTGATCTGTTACTCAAGACTTCTCTTCTTTTTTTTCAAAATTAAATAAGTATAATTCATGCAAATATTTAATAATTGATTAAATTCTTTTCTTGTATTGTAATTGAATAAAGACCAAAATTGATCTAGTATTTGTTCGATATCTTGTTTTGATCGATTATTTACCAATAGTGCCTGTTTAAGAGTCAATTCAGACCAACTACGAGTGTATAATGTCGTTGATCGAGCAAATTCATCCAGAGTCATTTGTTCGTTTTGCCATTGCTTGATAAAAGGCATTTTAACTGAACCAAAATCGGACTTGATCAATTCCAAAGAACAACGAGCAAAGAGTTGGTCATCGATACACTCTGAATATGAACGAATATGTATCGAAAATGTGTAATCAAGCAATTCTTGCGGAGTAAGTAGAGATTGAGTACATTTATAGAGAAGTTCTCTGAGAATATCGAAACCACTCGATCCTTGATCATCAACACAAGGAATAAGAAGAATGAGTACGCCACCGGAAATTAATTCATGTGACCGATGCTCGAGAAAATGAGTCCAATCAAGACGAGCCTGCTCTTGAAATGCTTTGAGTTCGTTACCTTGTGCAAATAGAGATGCACAATGATTTAATATATTGCATGGTTTACGGGAAAGCCAATGAAGTGAAGTGGACGAATAACCGATCGAGAGAGAATTTTGGGGTAGACATGGTTCATAGAAAGATCGACCATTAGCCACGCCATGATAGGAGTTATCTTTATTAAGAAGATCAAAAAGTGTTGTCCAGTTATTCGTGGGTAGATCATTGTGGACAACAAGAATTTGTTTTCCATCGTCTACTTTATTGGTCTCTTTCAGACATTGAATGATCACTTTCATAACATGCATCGAATTACATCCGTGAGCTGAACCAAAATCGGCAATGATGAAAGGAGAAGAAGAAGGTTGAATATCAAGCACGTTGATTGCTTCACGAATATATAGAATTGTTGAATCAACAGCCGCCAATTGGGGACGACAATTTTCATTATAGTCATCACGCATAACGAGAGTTGTACCTATGTTCGCCGCCATTCGTCTTCATGAACAACAAGTTTTTACCTAAGAAGATAGTCGCTATATGTATCGATAAAATAAAAACATATGGCAAAGTAAAAAAAAAAGGATAGTTACAGTTGGTTATGTTAGATAAAGAAGAAAAGAAAGAAAAAAGGAGGTCTTGTCTAGAACCGTAATAGTGATTACGGCAGGTGCTAACGAGTGCAAGTGTGGATATGGGTGTTGGTATTATTTTCTATTCATATACATTCACACACTTGCTCCAAACACCACCCACACTCTCTAAATGCAATATTGAATGTTTTAGATTAAGTGTAAAGCACAAATCAATGATAGAATTTTACCACTGAATCTTCTGATTTGTAACTTTTGAAATACTTTCAAGATAGAATAGCAATCGAGAAATGTTAAACATACTATATCTATGTCTAACGCTTCAATCGCTTATTTTCATGTGAATTAAATCATCAACTACATATATAGCACTTTATATCTCTGAAATTGCCTTCCTATGTGCAGTTCGTTTTTCTCTTATCTTTAAAATAATTAAAGACAAACATATTAAATTCAGCGCGGTGAAACAAACATGCCCTTAGAGATCAGATTTCGAATTTGATATGTATGAAAATTAATCTATGAAATAACCTTTGTACATTCAATTTATGTTTTGAAAAGAGAACGTCAAAATACGAAATATGAAAAACAAAAATATCCGAAACTGATTGATGTTTTTATAGATGAACGTACATTAATTGAACGATTACATCAAAATATTCTATGAACATATAGAAACGATTTATCAATCACTCTCTCATGTTTTAATGAAATTAAAATTGAACAGTTTCTAATGAGTTTAAATGTCAACACATTGATGTTTATATGAATAAATTGTTCAGTTGTCATCTTACCGATTCTTCTCATATCAATATGAATGACTTAAAAAACAAGAGATAATGAAACAATGTCAATTAGAATATGAAGATAATTCAACAACTCAATTAATTAATATTAATGATTTAGCAAATCCTTTTACAAATGGTAATATATCAGAATGGTATACAAAAATGATTCATTCGTCTATCGACTTTTGAATAAAGCATTTCGTAAGCAAAATATTCATTTAATTGGCAAATTTCGATATGTTATTATACTTGTATATAATAAGTTGAAAGAATTATGGATACAGCAAGAAGAAGCAAATAATACGAGTGTTCAAAGGAACAATGTCTAGGTAAAATTGATCTGGAAAATTTACAGTCAAATGCCGGGCGTCTAATATCAATAAGCATGTTTATACGAACATTATGCATTAAAGAGATTACCTATCAATTTGTCGCAGATGCTCCCATCGCAATATTATTCAAAATAATCATTGTGGGTGTGGGTGAACGTCACATTCACACCCTTAAAATTGTTTTTTTGAATAATTCTATTGCGATAGTTCTACATATAGAACGTCATTATATTCTCTTTATTGTAAAAAGGAATTTTAATCTGAACTTATTTGAATATATTTTCAAGCGACTTCAACCTTTGTTTTTTTTTTCGTGTTAGTTTACCTAATTTGTCTTAGTGACTAACTTCTATCATTTCTCTCATTGTCGAAACAAAGAAATTAAAGAAATTCAGGATTACAAATTGTTTTTTTTTCTCCTGCCCAATCATCGTCTTTCTTACGAAAGAGAGTAATATGATTCACTTGACGACTAATAATTGCGACATCCATCATAGAACGAATGCAAACCTATAAAACACGTTAAGTAAAGACAGACGTGTGTATTTTCATCAAACAAAGAAGTACACCGTACGATATTTTGTTTTTCTATTGCCAAGAAAAAGAAAGATGAAGTTGGAATGGTTACCCAATGAATTTTTTCATGATCTATTCGAATTTCTCGATCCCATTGAACTCATCCGTGCTTTTCAAGATCTTAATATTCGTTTCGACGAACTTCTCTTCATTTATTTTCGATCTTATCGTCTAGATTTTCGTTCTATATCGAAATCAAATTTTCATCTTATGTGTGAACAATATTTGCCGTTAATTATTGATCATGTCAGTTCATTGTGTTTATCAAACGGTGAAGAAACTCCAGAATTATCTGAACATCTGATTCATTATTGTCTTACAATCGATGAATTTATTCATTTACGATCACTTTTGCTTGAAAAAATTGATTCAGCAGATACAATTCTTAATATTACATCAGATTTCTTTTATCTTTCATATCTTACTCATTTGAAAATCATCAAATGTCACTTTACATATGGTAAGAGTCCCCAACAACTAATTATTGATATTTGGCGTCTAATCAATCTCACACATTGTACTTTGGATATAACTTTTGAACCTATACTTACGTTTATTGGATTACCAATAATTTCAAAGTCTATCAAATATTTGTCAATAAAAAATTTTATATTTTCTTCTAGGGAACTTAATCATCTATTACGTTCAACACCTTCTCTTCAACATCTTTGCATTACATTTGGACAGAGTATTGACACTAAATTAGATCGAGTTTTTCCGATTCCATTAATCACTACTTTAAAACTTGATTTCAATGGTTCACTATTAGCATTGACAAGTATTTTACAAAATATGCCTAATTTACTACATTTAAAACTCGAAACAGAAACGATTAATTTGAATGGAAATCAATGGAAACAAATATTAATTGATTATGTACCTAAGATTAAAATATTTCGATTTCTAATGAAAGTTTTTTCATTTAGACATAATTACACGGAAGAACAACTTGAAGATTTCTTGGATACTTTTCGAACTCCGTTTTGGCTTGACGAGCATCAATGGTTTATTCGATGCAATTGGCCACAACATATCAATAAAGTATTTGTTCTTTACACATTACCATATTGTTTTAGTGACACTTATGTTATTTATCAGAATCAATGGTCGAAAACGACTTGTCCTACTGCTCGCGATTATAACTCTTATGATCGAGTAATGAATGTATTTTATAAAGGATGTATAGATAATTTAACTTTATTGCCTAGATGCTTCCCGAACATTCGTCGCTTAACATTAAGATTTCCTTGCAATAATCATTTTTGGACAATCATTCCGACATTGGATCATTTGACATCATTGAATGTAATTGAAACTCGAAAAAATAGTAGATCAGAATTTCTACTGGAAGATTTACTTAATCGAGCACCTCGCCTAGATTTTCTGAGCGTTGATGCGATATTATTTTTATCATTGGTACAATTGAATATCAGCTATACATCACTTCGTCGACTTCAATTGAAACATTATCGTGCTAGAATGAATCGCTACATGAACGCTACACAATGTTCTATATTGGCTGATTCATTATTCGGACATCAATGTGAAGTTCTTGAAATTCGTGTTGAAAATCGAACAATTATCCTTGATCTTGTCCATAAGATGCACAATCTTCGAGCATTGAATTGTGAATGTCAAGACGATAATTGGAGCAATAATTCATTATTATGTTCAAAAGATGAACTTGTAGAATGGTTGCGAAATTCTTTGCCAAAAACATATTTAGTTAACCGACATCAATCTCATCTCGTACGACTATGGATTAATAGGTGAACAAGTGAACAAATTTCTTGTTCAACAGAAAAATATCATTTTTCGTCTTAATCTTGACATAAATTTGGTTGTTGCCAACTATTCTCGTATTATAACACTTAGTTTATTGAATTATTTGTTGAGATTGATCATAGCAACTACATCAGCAGTATTTTAATTTTCGAAAAAAGGAAATTACTCTCATAAATTATCAAATTTCAGAAATTGCCACCAGATAACAAAGACATTAACGTATATGAGGAACATAACAGTAATTATCATCACATGAGAATGATTTTTTCAGGTCACTTTCGAGAATACTGAAAATTAAAAGATATTTCTAGATCATTTTTATGGAATTTTCAGTAATTACCAGACGACTACGAAGATTTCCATAATTTCTTTATCTTTAATGCAAATAGATAAAGAAATAAATCTATAAAAATAGAGAATCTTAGCCCAACAATATTGAGAATTTCCAGCTATTGCTGAGAAACTACGCAACTTCTCGTAATTTTTCAATAATTACTGGCATTTCTCATTAATTTCTAAAATTGCCAATATTTTAATGAGTAGACGCTTTTTCCAATCATTAGTATAGATTGAAATCACAACGTAATATACGTGTAGAAATTTTCGTATTTACTGGAAATTCTTAGCAATTTTCTAAGCTTTTAATTAATTTCTATAATCTCTGGTATTTCAAGAGTTTTAATTGTGAGGAAATCATCTGGAAGTTATCTCCTTGGAACCCAGTAATTTCAGAATTTACTCAAAGAATTTGTTTGTAATTGCAGGGAAATCTTCTAGTTGCTGAGGTATCTTCACATTCGAGTGTGGGTGTGAGTGTGAGGCACTCACCGACACCCATCCATATTCGAACTTCTTGGTCAGTATCCGATTTTTTGCACTGTTAGAGGGAACTCTTTCGATGTTGATCTGTACCGTATGAGTGATAGAAGAGCCAAAGAAGAAAAGTTTTCAATGGGAAGATATTGCAATATGTAGGGAAATTCTTGCTCTAGATCTTTTATTTGAGCTATGTTATGATGACTGATAAACTGTGAAGTATTTTTTGTGCTATTGTTTGCGGTTTTGTCGTTTGAGTCAGCCTGCTTCATTGTATTTTGCTTTTTTTCTTCAATATTTCAGGATTGTTGAGCAGAAGTATTTTAGTGATCAATAGAGGGCGTCGGTCGATGTGAATATGGTGTGTGGTAGCAAGTGAGCTATGGGATTGGGTTTCAGCGTGAGCTTTCTCTTAAGTCATACCCACACTTAACATAGAGCAGCACCATTGGTGGAGACCGTAAGTGGTATCCTGTGCATTGCACGAACACAGTGTTAAGAACTAATACGGTGCAACATGCAGTTAACTCTTGGCTGACGAGAGTCTGTTAAATACAAGTGTTCTGTATTTTCTTGCAAATTGTAGAGACCCCGAGGTTTGTATGTGTGGACTTGGATGTAGGTGAGTGTCGATGTGGTTGTGCATGTGCATGTGGGCGAGTATGAGGTGTGGACCTTCTCTTCACTCACACCCACATTCACACCTACCGATACCTACACCCATCCACACCCACACACCAACACATCCACACAAACATTCATTGATGGCAATTACTTCTAAAGTTAGAAATCCTAACTTCATCACCTTTTTTCTAACGTCTTAGTAAATTCTTCATTACTACTCAGTTCCGTGCCATAGTAATTTGATTATTACTTTCTGTTATACGCCAAACATTAGTGCATCGAATGATGTATTGTTCATGGAATTACGATGAATCCTTGATGAGCCACAAGTGTGAGAAGACAAGCTTCTGTAGATCTTTTCCGATTCTGCTCTTTTCCTAACTTCATCAAGCTACATAAACATTGTAGATATGGGCCTAGGTGCGGATGGGTACAGTTCCTCTCACAAACCTCACCATCATCCACATCCCACTATGTCAATCCGAAGACTTATTGAAAGTGAATATGGCATGAAAATTATTCGCAAAATTCTGTAAATACTTGTGCTCTTGTGGCGTAAACGGCTAACGCATCCGGCTACGAACCGGGAGATTGATGGTTCAAGTCCATCCAAGAGCTGTTCTCTATTTTTTTTCAATGTGAAGCTGTCGAATGAAAATTATGACATATCTTATTTCGAGAGCGACTCTTTTCCTACAAAAGTAATTGCAACACAAAAACGTTTCATTATTGTTCTGTTTCCTTCCTGCAACGACTTGGTATTAGAAAAAAAAGAAGCTCTATGAAATGAATCACTAATTAGTATACTTCTGTCAGAGCCTTATCATCAACATAGTTCAAGTTAGAAGAAAAACAGTGACAGATATATGATGATATCACTTTTCTAGTTCTTTCTCTGAATGAAGTGTTTCATAATGACTCATGAACGAAAAAAAAATGGAGAACTGCTCTTAAATGGACTCGGAGAACATATTCAACAATAGTGATGATGATGTGTGATGGCATCTTACTCAATAATGACAAGCAAAACGGTTGGGAATCGCAATTGATGAACAAAATTAAACCATCAATTCTCTGGTTAAAAGCTGGATCCGTTAACTTCTTACGCCACAAGAACATAAGCGAATAATAACGATGAGGTCCTTGAATAAAACAGATCGGACGATAAAAGTTATTTGTGATATAGATGTGCCTGTGGATGTTGGCCACTTTTCTTCTTGTTGGGTCGCCGAAATGAGTTCTATAAAAAGTCTCCGATCTGTTAGATTAACTCGATCACTAGAAAACTTCATGTAGTAGTCAAATTTCTCTTCAATCGGCGGATTAACACCTAGCTCCTTTTGCAACTTTTCACTGTTTTGATATCTATAAAGCGAAGAATTCAATGACAGAATACTTCTTTTGTATGATTGATTTTCTCTAGTAGAGCACGTTGGCTATTCGTCTAATCTTTTTGTGTTTTAGATATGCTAAACAAAGATTTTAGCTAGTTTAATGTTGAAAAGCATTTTCAGGTATTCGCGCTTTTGGTTGACTCAGGAGTTTTACGGCCTGGAGATTTTAGTTGATGATTATATCGAAACATGATAAGAACAGCGAGAGATCGAAGTGATCTTTCTTACTTTCACTCTGTCGATACGATTGTTAATCACCAGTTTGGTAGATAAGTAATGTCAGTTATATGAACTTCGGTATTTAAAGCAGTACATGTTAGCTTTAATGATAAAATTGCACTTCACACAATTTATTCTGGATAGAAATGAGTTTCTTCTCGATTTTTATGTTCCTCTATGACTCGAAAGTAAAAACAGCCAATATTTCGTATTCGAGAAAACAATTATAAAAAAAAGCGAGTAGGTTCTCCGATATTTTAATATATGCTCTAACCGTTGTATATTGTGTGGAATATAAACATTTCGTTGAAGAGATTGAAAGAAATCATACAAAGCAGCAGCCATTAAGTAGAACAACGTCCATTTTTTATTTTCATTTTACTTTTGCACGTAAGCAGTGATAACAAAGAAGTGATAGATTTTCTTTCGTTATTATATGCTCATCATCTATGATTTTATTCTAGTAGTTGCTATCTGTGATAATTACATACAATGAATACGGACAAAAAAATAGACAGCAATACACATACTGGCATCCCCCGTTCTACACTTCTACACACCACTTTGAAGCGAAGTAACTTTGCGAAAGTCTGAGTATTTTTCTTAAAATAGTTTTTGGACCATGAAATAACTATTTCTTTTAAGTTACTAATATTACCTGAAATTAGGACATGAAAGTACTCTTCTTTAGTCTGCGTATATATAGGTTTGATAACATTTACACTGTTCTCATTTGATGCTTCAATTTCTTTGAGAAGTAAAAAAATATACATATGTATTATTTGTTTTTAGAAATAACAGTCCAAATTCATATAAGTATTTCATCTCGAATGCCAGCTTGAAATCTGAACCGAGAAAGAGTAAATGACAATAAGATTTTTTTCTAATATTCTATTTTATTTTCGTTGTATGCGTACACATGACATTTTTCGCTGGGATAAATCATAAAAGCAGTCGCACAATACGCTTTGAGGAATCAAACATTCCACTCGTCTAACCAGGTGTTGTACCTTCATTAATTGGTACTTTCAGTTTCAATATATTGCATACCATTGCTTATGATATCCGAACATTCTTCTCAAACACAATTACAAAAATAAATATATTAGCTTTTTTAATTACTGGTCGACAATATGCTGATTCACATTCAATATCAGGACGTGCATCAATTGCAATGAACATAAAGATACCAAATTCATTCGAGCACATTGACATCCACAAATGGCATATTCAATTGATTCGAACATATACCCATTTTCCTACTGCAACAATAACCCTACACTTTTTTTTGAAGTTGGATTTGAATCAGGGACTGAACGTTGGATTAGAACTTTATGCTATTGGATATGTCATCTGAAGTGATTTTAATAAAGATAATATCAATAAAACTCTGAACTTATTTGTATCTCAGTGTTCTTATAAATTACACCAAGACATGTAGATCCATTCACCTCGCTCATTATTATATCCACACAAGAGAAAATTTTACAAAGGATGGCATGGATGTGAGTACTATTCTGGTTCTGGGTGGGTTGATGGGAGTAAATTTATGTTTTAGGTGGCCGATGTAGACATCGGTGTGAGGGTGAACTAAAGACATACACTGATCGAAAATCGCAGTCATACCCAGATCTATCCACACCCATACCTACAGCCACAATCACACCGACACTCATTCACATCCAGCCATACCCGTACACCCACACGCACCCGCATCCACACCCACCCACATTCATACATCAACACACACCCTCATTATTTTTTTTTGACAGATCATGAAACAGAGAACACAGTCACCTTCATCCAGTACATAGAAGAATATGGATTCGCATACGGAGAATTCAAAAACCGCAAGTTAAAAAAAAAGTTTATAAAAAAAACGGAGTATGATGATCTCAATGTAGTGCTGTCTTAGGTATTATGCGACACAGTATGTTTGGCACGGCTGTCGATCGACGAGTATCCCAAACACATTGATCACCAAGAACATCGGTATTGTACCCAAAAGCGAGCCGCATTGAACACTTGCACCAAAGAAAAACAAGCCTTTGTCGCCTGACCACTCACGTTTAATTAAATTACCTATCACCAATCGTATGTACGCTGTGACAACCGTTGCAAGGCACGAAATGCAACTCACAATAACTGCTCCGTGAAGACTATCCGCAAACCATGGACATGGACTTTGCCAAGCGATTACCGTTATGAATGCACAAAGAATATAGCCGATTGCTGATCCAAGCACAATAACAATTTTCGGTACAGTGGGTAGAAAAAAACTGATGAATGCTACAAGTGGAAAGGCGATCGGTCCAATTACTTGCGAATAGTAGAACGCCTTCTGACCATAGGGTAGTAAAGCATATGAACTCAATGATGGCGTCCATCCGTATAACAAGGCTGAATTGAAAAGATTCAGCAATAGTAGAACAATAAATGAAACTTGGCTCATGCTAGTTGATATGGTTTTCGACTGCTCGGTAATGGAAATCGTAGAATGAACACCGTTCATGTCCTGCAATGAATTGTCAATGGTCACAAGTTAATTTTTATTTCTGTTAGTGAACTTCGTTTCATACTTGGGTCTATTTCAAGGACAGGACGAATCGATATAATTAGGATCACTTAGTAAGTTTAGGTGGGTGTGTATATAACGGTGGATATATGGGTGCTTTTGATTGTCGGTGTGTCGGTTAACAGTGGAGTCAGTAAAAAGTATCCAATTGGAACTAAAGATACACAACTCTAACCACATACATCTACACTTCACTCACGAAGAAATCTCGATCAACTCATGTCAAGATGTTGGTGAAATTGTATTCTTCCGGTTGAAATGGTTGGCTCTGTAAAGATACAGGGCTCCGAAACTATAGAACTAGGTTATTTCATTGATAGGCACATTTCATGAAGAAAAACTTTGGGTCAGTCAACAGCCTAAATGCAAAAAACCACTGGTAGAAATGAAGCATTCTTCTGTTTTATCGGGTAGACGAAGTATCTAACCGTCTTTCTTTTCTCGAATATAGGTATTTTTACTTCACACATTCTAAGATTTTCCGAGATGACGGTCCAGAAAGGGAGATGAGCGATATGGCATAATATCGATATACTATTCTTGTTGTATTCTTTCAAGAAACAGAAGCAGACAATATAAAGAACATTATGTTTGCTCTGAAACGATCTGATCGGAAACCATTATATAATGTACCTTAATGCTGCCTCCTTCCTCTATCCGACATTACTATCTTGAGTTTTCCGATTTCGGATTTTTTATCATCACTACAGTGCTAAAGAGTCATCCGTGAATTCTTGAATGAAAAGGAGGTTCCTATTGTCGGTTAGTAATGTTATTGAAACTGATGTTGAAAATCCACAGCAGGGAAGGGTGTGGGTATAGTTGTTGCTATGGATGTAGGCGTGAGTGGATGTGGGATATGACTTTTGGTGGGGATGTGAATATTTGAGATGAATATTCACACCCACCGACACCCACGCTCACACACCCAGTCCCACATTCACACTCACACTCTTCTAGATCGGTACTGGTACCGATCTAAACCGATTAGACCGGATCGAACCGGTCGGTAGACCGACATGAGTCATCGTGGAGTTTTCTCGTCTTATATGAGTCATACCTATCTCTGAATCATTATACAAATTACTCAAAACTTCGGTTTTACCACTCAAGAGCTTTTCTGACACGTTATTATCAATAGATATTGAAGGATATCGTGAGAAATGTAGTCCTGTCTTCTTATCTGATTCTGAAAATCATGAAAAATTTGCCATTTAATGCTCTTTTAGTTTGCTGACAGAGATTTGAATGTCTACGACAGCTTGGTAGCTTTTCTGACATACTGGTTTTCAGTTTCTGCATGGTGTGTGTGATTTGCATAGTACAGTTCTCTAATGTGAATAGCAAAGACTCCGCACTTTAACTGACTTAGAGGCTAGGTCAAAGCTACTCTTCATCAATTCTTAGCCATGCAGAGTCTAGTGTTAAAACTTGTCGAAACCATATTATTTCTTGCTCAGTTCATATAAGATTGTATAACAATAAAGACCAAATGCTTCATTTTCCCCATTCCTACCCAAATCTTCAAGAGCAATTAGTTTTTGAAACTTTAATGTCTATGTAGGCTTAAATAAAATGGATTCAAATTAGCATGCTCTTGTCACATATTGATAACAGAGTGACACTTATGAAGCTTTCCACTAGAGCTGTAACGGAAGGACATAATATAAATAATCCAAATTAGACGGAAATACTGATAAATTACAATGAAGAACCACTGCTCCATTTCGTTTCGATCATAGAACTTGGGAACGAAATGGCTTGATAAAGTATATGAAGTGTATTTCGATGAATATTGACTAAATATAGTCAGTCTTATCCATGTTTTTCAAAAGAAACTGTCATAGATATCCGTAAAACTGGTCTGATATTCAAAAATAAACACCTCCATACTAACTTTTGGCAAGAACATGAGGAAAAAATAAGCAAAAGAATTTAGAAAATTCTAGACTAGTCGATCTGAAAAAAATCGCTTCTACCGGCTAGTAAGGAATCCTAGACTGTACTGGGACTGCCGTTCACCGTTACCGATTGCAACATTGCTACGTGTGAATATTTATGCCTTGGTCGTGTTATAGGTTGAACATTCAGTGTGGTTGGCTTTTATTTACGCACTCACACTCATCTAGCATCCTTTTACTTTTCCATCAACTCCCAACACTTCCATTCACCCACCTACACCAACCAGCCCTGACACATGTCCACATCCACCTATCCTCCAATCAACTGATCCACTCACCCATCCACTTACGAAACGGAAAACCTCGAGTTTTCAATATTGGTCAGCGGAAGAGGTGTCCTAGAAGCAGTCCGTATCTTGGCCTCTTATAGAATCTTTTCACAGGAAATAGAATGCGTTTATAGTATCTTCTTCTGCCTCTTGAAAGAATATGAAATGAATATTACATCGATATTATATGGTATGAGCCGTTTTCTACTTTCATTTCAGAAAATCTTAAAGCGACACATGTACAGAGAGTCTGAGTATGCTAATTTAAGCTTCTAAAGTAGAAAATTGCTTAAAAGAAACTAAAATCATAATTGAAAAGGTCTTTTAAGGGCTCTTTCCAGACAGTTGATCACTTCTTTGATTAGAAGAGAACTCTAATAGCAGTTCTTAGTAATCGATTGAAGTTGAAATAATATCACCATAAAACTACTTACTGTGTCTGTTGCCTCAGCCAACGAGACAATCCTTGTCCATCGCAGTAGACAAAAGGCGATAAATGACAGAATGATAATGCTGGCAATAATAAGCATATAAACTGTGACACTGAAACGTGGCTCAGAGTAGCTAGGTTCAAGAGCAGTGTTATTGTTGTTCAGAAGACAGATTGCTTCACCTCCTACACCTTGTGCCAGAGCTAATAAGGTAGTGAGCAAGCCATTGATTCCTTCGCCCACAAAATTAGCCGTCAAGTAATGGGCACGAAATCGTTTCATATAGTCAAAAAATACCAGAGAAGAAGTGCAATCGAGCATGGATAAAATAAAAACAGTGCCAAAAAGCCATCCACTGCGCCAGCGACCGAAGAGAAAGATCGTTCGATTCCAAAATAGAGCTAGCAAGCCGCAAGAGATAATTCCGACAGTAAGGATAATATAAATGAAAGGAATCTCAGAGAATCGTTTTCCCAGCCACCAACGCAGTACCACCAGTAAAACAGGAAAAATGTTGCCCGCGCCAATGCACATGGTCACTATTGACGGTAAAGCCCATCCTTCTGGGACTATGGGAATCATGAGTGGCATCTCGACCCATAATCCTTGCAGATCAATCCATCCAGCCAAATTCATGATAACGATTAGAAGGAAACACATCGCTTGAGCCCAACGTGGTGGCACAATCCTATTAGGTACGACTGATTATAAAGCCACTGAGATTTCAGATGCTTTAATGTACAGAACGATTATCACAGGAGTTCTCAAAATATGAACATAGTCCTAATCCTTTTTCCTTCCCCATTTGATCACTAGAGTAGATATCTTATAGAATGATAGTAAAATCTAGACTAAGAATAGAACTACAAAATCTCAAAACAAAAAATTTGTAGCAAACTTTATGAGCTGTCGATTACTAAGAAATATCGATTCATGTCATCACTCCAACTACACAATATCGGGCATAAAAAGTAGGTGATAATAAAGTAACGAAAAGTTTTGACATTTTCAGGTAAAATTTTCTGTAGTTACACCAGATGTTCGTGAATGCGAAGTTGGGAGGAGATGAGGGGTGTGCAAGGACGGTTGGGTGTGGTTGGATAGCCGGCTGACTGGGTGAACGTGCAGTTGATGATTGATTGAGTTCGTGAGACTTTCGGCTGATGTAGTTGGTTGAGTGGGTTCGTATGTGGGCGAGTGTGATTGAGTATTTATGGATGTATGAGTCTGTCATTGGTTTGAAGGATTTTCTGAGTGAGTAGGTAGTTCTGTGCCTAGGGAGAGGAAGGAGTGATTGAGTTGGAGAGTGTGTGGATATAAAAGGAGAATGAACTCATAGCTTCACGCGCGCCGATTGAGACCTGAACGTACACCCGCACATTCTTGTGAATGAATGTGAGTGAGTAGATTGGTGTAGATGGATGCGTATTGGTGTGGATGGGCAACTGAGTGTTACGAAAGAGGAAAGTCACTTCAATACTGTGGTTGGCATAGAGCACATGAATTCCACTTACTCATCCAAAGACACAGCCACAGTGATCTCCATCAGCCCGTGTCCATACAGTTACCTATACATGCGAGATAGTGTTGTACGGCAAACATTTGTTTGAATGGCCTGGAACTTTCAGAATCTGATAACTTAGTATTCTCTACAACGTTTGGCAACATCAGTCTATTATGAGATGTTTTTTGCCACTGGTTTTTTAAGCTTTCAGGGACTCTGTCTTAAAATGATCATCTGGAGGCCCTTTTTATCTGAACGCAGCTTAATGTTCTATTGGTGTGTGTTAATACGATAGTATAATATTTTGTATCTAACTGATTGTTGAAAAGTGGGATTCATGTATAGCTTACCGCGGAGAATCTTTGTTAACACTTGCACTGGCACATGTATCCATCCCATTTTGAGTCGGTTGTATTTTCGAAGACATCTGAATAAGATAGTAATCATGAAAATTAACAATCTCTTGTGAATCTTTCGTGTACAAATAAATGTGAAGGAAGTATAAAAGGTTAAAACAACTTCAATTTTATCGACAGTCATAAAACAATATGAATCGAATCGCATCTTCTACCACTTTAGCTTTGCGATATCATGCAGACACTATAAATGAGTAATAGAGAGGAGTTTAACCCTTTGGTGACGGTTGGCTCCTTAAGGGGCCATGGTGATTCTCTAGCATTTCAAAACACATAGATTTCTATATGAGATTAGTTTTTGTGAAAGCTGTTATCAGAGAGTCTTTTTGGTATAATTTGTATTGTAATTAGGTTATTTTATTCAGATATCTAGTAATGGATAATAAGTATAAGAAAACTGACTTTCAGAGAAAAACTCTATAATCTCGAATCCTTGTCAGCAACGTTGCTCTCTATATAGGGGCATGTTATGTGATGTTCACATGCTTTCAACTATTCACGAACCCAGCATGGTACCTACAGGCAAACTTGAACACATCACTAACGAACCGATAATGAAAGCCATTTGCATCAAAGAATACAATGAAAATATGGAAACAATAGACAAGTCGGATATGCGGATTAGCTTCTTGGAATGTGTACGAAAAACTATAAAATGGTATAAAAAGTTTTTCTTCCATCTGCTCGATACGACTTTGTTCAATGCCCTCATTTTATTAGAAAATAGAAATGTTGATTGATCTATGATGAAATATACAGAAAAAAAAATCCGTCTCCGAAGGGTTAAAACGTTTGGGAAAAGCATTTAAACATACTTCCAATCGTTTACTGTTTACCTAGGGTAATACAGATTTGTGTGTACACAAATTTTCTCTTCTTCTTTAATATCTATGCTGCATGTACGAGACGATAATGAAAGTCAGCAGAGAAAAGAGCATAATAGAAATACTACCAGTACAAAAGGTCAGTGGCTGTGTTCTTATTTAATTGCTATCGATAACATTTACTGTTGCCTTTTCGAGCTTGCTCGTTGGTAAACAAAATAGACTTGAGAAAGAGCGACGTCAGTTAATGCTTTCATAGATAATTTTTCTTGTTACTTCCTATTCATTGAAGTGCACAATCTATTCAAATTCAATTGAAATAATGGTAAAAACTTGTTCCATTGTACTGATTTAAATATTCCTTGTTCTCATCTTTGCGTCGGATGTCTATCTGAAGTCAATTTGGAAGATAGACGAATGAAAAAAGTCTAGTAAAACCATCGCGGATATTAATTAAATGATTAAATGGCACCCTCGATTCATTTAGTGTGCGAAGCCGATGCGACGGGTGGGTATGGGTGTGTGGGTGTGGATGTGAGTCTGGAATGTGAGTGAAGAGAAGATCCACACCCACACCCTTAAACCCGATAGAAAATATTCATTTTCAACGCTATATTCGGATGATCATAAACATTCTGGTCGATTTCTGATCATTTGGTTAAACGATAATTCATCTCTTGTTTATTCACCGTACATTGAAGGTGATTATTGCATAAATTTTGTATTATTTCATAATTTACAAGGGCAAAACTTAGAATTATTTGTTGATAAATCTTGTCATCGATACAAACATTTGAAACATTTCACTGCATCATTGAAACGTCACATGAATTCACAATCTCATCAGAATTCAACGGTTGCTACCACTAATTTTATACGTACATATAAAGATCCATCGTTATCAATTTTATTGTTAATTGATTAAGACAGAATTGAGAAAATCAATCGTAATAAATCAATATTAGCATCAATTGTAAAAATAATAAAATACTTGTTCACATCGAAATATTCCTCTCCACGTCCACAGAGACGAAACAATCGATGATATAAGAAAAATTATGAATGTAATTGATTCTCAGTCTGGTTCGAATTTTATTGCATTGTTAAAACAACGTATCGATTCGGACGATGAAATTCTTCGTGAACACATTGAATGTGGTCCAAAGAATGCATTGTACACAAGTCCATTAGTTTAGAATGAAATTATTGACTATACACACAAATATATTTTGAACGAAATCTTGCATCGAGTAGAAAATTGTTTGTTTTCTATCGTTGTTGATGAAACAACAGACACATCAACAGTCAAACAGTTAAGATTAAGTCTTCCATTACGATATTATGATCAAAAAACAAACGATGTAAGAGAAGTGTGTGGATGTGGGTGTAGGTGTGGGTAAGAATTAGATGAATATCCACACCCTACATCCGACTATACTCATACCCACACCCACATTCAAAAATCTAAACAGAAATATGGGCACATTATATGCTAATTTTGATTATACATTTAATGAGGAAGGTAGGATAAGATTTCAATACATCTACAACCGTTTAATCTGGTTATGACCTCTATTTTAGACGATCTATAATATTCTTTGGCGGTTATTTATCATTTATTTGAGTGCAGTTGGAGTAGTACTGATCAAAAACATCATTGTTAGGTGTATTACTAATCGTCCACCTCAAGCATCAGCTGTTATATTTGCTCCTGGTGCTGTACTTGTTTCACGAGCATGGCCGTATTCTTCCACGTTCTGAAATTGTCAATGTCGAAATATTTTTTTATTATCGAACTAATTTTTTCTTTGTAAATTTTTTTGCATATGAAATTTCTCTGAAATCTGATATCAATATAATTGTGATACATTTTCAAAGAAAGCTCTATTAAACAAAAGACAAGAAATTGTTGTTTTTACTAGCATTGAAGTTAGATAAAAATCCAAAAAGATATCATGCCTTTGAGAATTTATGCTAAAGGCTCAAGTTGAGCAGGATTTTCGTTTCATAACTATTTGATATCGATATAATATTGAATTTCTTTTTTATTTATTATTTTATATTTATCGGAAAATAAAAAAAAAACAAGAAAAAAGAAACTTTAATAACTTGATCTAAGTCACTATTCAAATTTTCAACAAGATTTATTGTCAGAATGATCATATACAAATTTGCAACCCTCATCAAAACCCGAACAATCTAAGGGAAAAATTTTAATGAATTTTAATAAAATTAAACATTGACTCATATACCAGTTTCTTTATAATCAGTACATACATCAGGTTAATGACCCTATTGAACAGATGTACGAAGATGAAATGGCGCACGAATTCGACCTAAAAAAAAGTATAAATATCTGTAAGATCAAAAGAAATCAATTAAACCTTTATTTCGAACAACATCACTACTCCAATTTTCTTTCTCATGAAACTGTCGATAATTATCAATGCCACGATCGATTTTATCACCTGCTTTTGGTTTAAGTTCTTTACCTATATTAACTTCAACTGTAACTGTTGCATCCACATCTCTTGGACCATGCGCTTCTACCAGTTGATTAGATTTATATTTTATATGAATTAATTTTCCGTTATCATCACTTTCAACATCTTGCTGACGACATTTCTTGCGTGAGTTGTTAGTACCTGTATTTACTAAATCTTTTTGTACTATCTGTGAAGAACGAAATGTTGAAGCTGATGGTTGGTTTTCATCATTGGATGATGATGATAATAAATCTTGACGACATTTTGATAACATTGTTCCATTTCCACAACAAACAGAAGCTTTAAAAAATACGCACGACGATGAGGAATCGTCGTTGTCAGTACTTGTTGCTTGAAAAGAAATAAGAGTTTTAAGAAACGAAACCTAAAGATTGTTCTTGTTGCATTCTAAAAATAAAATAAAGATAAATTATTTGTTTGCTTCACTGCCACTATATACGAAAGCAATAAAGAATTAAGCAAAAATTGGTACATACCCCAGTCTGATGACTCATCGAATCAATAGCAACACACTCATTGTAGGGCGTCACATGTTTGGTCTCTTCTTTCTAAGTTTGTATCGAGAGCAGAGCTGCCAACAGGCCACTTTTTCTCGGTCTGACCTGGTCTGCAGGCTAGTAGGGATACACAAAAGAAAAAACTGTACAATATGGGTCACTTGGTCAAAAATATGTAATTATTATCTTCATCTACCAAATCATATAAAATTGAATTGCATAAATAGTTAGCTCTATCCCTGTTATGTATTTATTTTTCGTGTCGGGTGTGGGTGTGGGTGTGGATGTGAGTGTGGGTATCGATGTTGGTGGGATGTGGGTTTTGGTCTCACCTTCACTGACACCCACACCCCATACCCGCACCCACGTCCACACCCAGACCCATACCCACACCCTTCTAATTGTTCACTGTTCTCGTGATCTTCTAATTCTGATTGCCTTCGAACATGTATAGCGCGACACTGATTCAAGTAATTTCGTTTGATCCACTTCAATTTCTTTATTTCGCTCTTTCCATTGTCATTAAGGATTTATTAAGAGAGTTAGATTGAACTTGACTAGATATGATCCAATTGTTGAGATTATCGGCTGAGAATTCCATTGATCATTGGGCTTCAAAAGCAAAGATGATGCTCCATAACAATTTAGTTCAGTATTTCGTAAACCTGAAAATCCATAGTTAATGGCTATGAAGTCTAATATATTACAGTCATGTGCTTCCCATAACTGTGAAAATTATTAATCATTCTCACATATGTCTGTCATAAGCGCGTGGAGCCTTTGAGAATGGCGATGAATCCCTCTGTTCAGTCTGTCATCAACCACTCGATGCAATCGATACTGTAGTAATATCGCTTCATATACCTTTTAATAAATCTTTGAGTCGATTGATGAGGTAAATAATTTTCTTGATATACCTTATCATAAGCCCTTGAAACGATTGATGAGGTCGATAATTCCCTTCATATACCTTATCATAAACCCTTGAAACGATTGATGCAGTCAATATTTCCCTTCATATATTTTATCATAAACCTTTGAAGTGATTGATAGAGTCAATAACCTTCTTCATATCGTTTTAATAAAACCTATTCACCACTGAAGATGACCTTGAACGATTCAAAATATCCTATCTAAGTGGGATACTCGAGTATAATGTTTTCATCAATCCTTTCAGAAAGAATTTCGAATATTACATGAAAAAGTTTATGATGTTCATGAGCCCTTACGAAGGGTTTATGGAAGTGAAACGTAGAGTAAACCCTTTAACCCTTTGGTTACGGATGACCCATATATGTGCTTTGAACTTTTGCAGATATTACTTTAAATATAATATCATTTATACTTTATCGAAAAGACTCTTCTTCTTTCTCTTTTCTTGGCAACATTATTGAGTCATCACCACGCATCACTATTTGTATATATGCTCTCTCTTTCGTTCTGACACGCCGGCTTCTCACATTCTGCCACGTTCCAGTAAATTCTGGTGTATTGTCTTTCGTTTCTCTTTCAACGGGTGCTCTCATATACCCAGGTCAATCAATCCTAACTAACGGATTCCGACGATATCCGGACCGGAATCCGGTAAAATCCGACAAAAACAGACAGGATTCGATCGGATTTTATGCAAATTCGATGTCAGATCCGACGTCGGAATCCGTTAGTTAGGATTCCGACAAAATTGAGATAGGTTTCAGTCGGAATTATTTGGAACCGACAGGATCCGATCGGGCGTGATTGACCTGGGTAAATAAAATTTCGATTCCACACTAGAAACAACTCATATCTTTGGATATATATTCTCACGGAATCGAAGCAAATTCTTATTATTCTACGCGACTCTCCATATAAACATTTTATTATTGATATTCATTACAAAAAACTTTTTCCTGAATATGGCAACGTATACAACTAATGATCCGCATGAAATTCAGATGGCTAGTGAATCTGAAGACGATTCTACTATTGAAATTGGTGAAGTATATTCATCAGATGTGGATAGTGTTGAATCGGATGATGAAGTAGCATCATCGAGAGAACAATCTACTGATCGAAACTGGAGCAAAACCGCTTTCAAGCCATATCTCTTCTATTTCGACGAAAGAAATTCTGGTCTTTCATCGAACATAAACGCTATGAAAGATGCCACACCTCTTGATTTTTTCGAATTATTGTTCGATGAAAAAATGATTGATTTAATTGTTGAAAAAATGAACAAGCATCAGGACTTTTCTACTAACAATGCGACACATAAAACAAGTTCGCATCAAGCAAAATGGACACAGACAAATCGCTCTGAAATATAGACTTTTCTAGCTACAATTATGCTCATATCTGTAACTGAAAAGAACAAGATCCTCGACTACTGGTCAACCGATCCAATGATTATTACACCTATGTCCGGTCAATTATTTTCTAGAGACAGATTTTTTATGCTCTTGAAATACTTGCATTTTAACGATGAGTCAACTCAAGTGGACGATGACAAATTATATAAAATTAAATCAGTGATAAATGATCTACGGAAGAAATTCAGATTACTTGTTATTCCTAACAAAAACTTATGTATAGACGAATCGCTTATTCTTTGGAAGGGTCGACTAGCGTTCAAACAGTATATACAAGGTAAACGTCATCGATTTGGCATAAAAATATTCGTTATCTGCGACTGTCAAACAGGAGTAGTGTTGGATTTCATTGTATATACTGGTTCTTCTACCGACATCGACCTAGATCAAAATTTGGGAAAATCGGGTTCCATAGTGATGACTTTGATGAAACCGTATCTGAACAAGGAACATTCACTTTTTCTCGACAACTGGTATACTAGTCCTCGTCTATTTGAAAAATTACATGAAGTCAAGACCGGTGCATGCGGTACTGTACGTAAAAATCGTCTTGGTCCAGTTAAGTTTAGCAGACTGACAAAAGGTGATTTTGACTATAACAAAACTACTAATGTAATGGTTTTGAAGTGGCAAGATAAACGAGAAGTCATTATGGTGTGTACAATTCACCAGCCAAGGATGACAGAAACATGAAAAAGTGATTGAAAGACGCAAAAAGTAATTGAAAAGCCAGAGTGTATCGTTCATTACAACGAAAACATGGGCTCAGTTGACAAAACCGATATGCAAATCAGTGTTGTAGGATGCTTACGAAAAAGTATTAAATGGTACAAGAAATTCTTCTTTCATCTATTGGATTTATCAACATTGAACGCATATATGCTATTCAAAGTGAAGCACAAAAAATCTATTCATTTTGGAGATTTTCGCAATGAACTGATTCGACAATTGATTGAAAGATATGCTCAGCCAAGACATACAATTGGTCGTCCGATTATCAGCGATAATCCCATACGTCTTACTGCGCGTCATTTTTCATCTCTAGTTCCAGCAACAGCAACAGGAAAAAGTGCACGAAGAGCTTGTATAGTTTGTAATCATACAAGCAGACGCGAGAAAAAGCGTAGGAATACACGTTATCAGTGTGATATTGGTAATGTTGGACTTTGTGTGATAGGTTGCTTTGAAGACTATCATACTTTAAAGCACTTTTAAATGCTTCTCTATACTAATGAAACTCATTACACACTATTTTAGAACGAAAAATAAAAAATCTATCTATAAAAAACCCCGTAACCAAAGGGTTAAGGATTTATCAATCTTACGGGGCCTTTCATAAACGGTAGATAAGGGTTTCGTATACATTGCACTTTCATAAACCCTTAAATATTTATTATTCTACGTTTTTTTTTACAGTGAAAGATGTAGGTATAACGGTATAAAAGACGGCACTGTAACATTCAACTGCTTTTCAGATGCAGAACCTACATCGAAAAGAAATCTGGAGAATAATAAATGGAGAAAACGTTTTGATTTTGTAATAAACCCTAATTTTTTTGCAGTGTAATGGTACAATTGACATGAGAAAGCTAGAATGATAAACCATTTAAATAATGTGACACTGTAAACGCAGAATAGAAC
The DNA here is from genome assembly GCA_905250125.1 of Rotaria sordida. NCBI lineage: Eukaryota > Metazoa > Rotifera > Eurotatoria > Philodinida > Philodinidae > Rotaria > Rotaria sordida. Next base: position 51,939 of record CAJNOL010000931.1, on the reverse strand, counting down.
CATTTCGACGGTTCTGCGTTTCGTCCAATAGCAGAACTCATATAAAGGTTCTGCAAATCTTCAAATTTTTTTGCAGAGTGACTTTAAAGCATAGATGAGTATGATTATGGGTGTGCATCAGTAGATAAATGCACGCACTCTTGCGACAGTTTACTCTACCGAACCATCAAGGATAATACGACCGTCATGTGTAGGATGCTGCTTAACACGTGGAACAGATCAATCATATTTCACATTTTAATCTCACAGGGATGGCATTAATAGCTTTTTTTGAATGATTCTAGAACAACAGTAGTTAGAGATGTTTGATTTTCATCATTAAAAAGGACCAAGTAGGGACGGAAGCCTATGTACCAATTGAGGAATCAGTTTACAAAAGTTATAGTAAAATGTCCCTTTTGCTAGATATATAATGTTGATATTGTTCTGTTTAACAGAGAAAAATTCTCTATGATCAAAGGTAAATTTCAGCTTTTTAGACAAGTTTATTGTAAATTGAAAGAAATGTATCTTATTCAACAAATTGGCTGCTACATAGATAGATGTCCGCCGCTTCTCTCTTCGCACTGGTGAAAATTAAAAGCTTCTTGCTACGGATGTCGTAGATTTATTCGAAAAATAACCGAGCACATTATAGAGATGTATCGTTTTTTTGCTTATATGACATCTTCTAATAATTATTTGTCTGTTTCGATTAATTAAGATGATCAAATTCTTAAGTGAAAGAGACATATAAATATTATGATTGCTTTTACAATGTTCGATTCTTAGTTATTAACATCTCGATGTTTGGATTTAGCTCGATTGATGATTTGAAACTCAGAATAACTAACAACTCGAGTTACATTTTCAAATAATAAAATAGAGACATAGAATGTGGGTGTGAGAAAAGAAAGATCCACACTCACATAGACAGCTCTTCTCTTCCCTCTCGCATCCTCTTTTTGTATAATATTCGTCGATTGACTCTTTGTACGTCACTACGACTTACATAAAAATCTTTTGAAAGTGAAGTGTATGACAATAGAAACTTTGGTATGCATGTTGAACTTGCTGAAGCATCATCAAATAGTTTCACATAGATTTTCAAGAAAAAACAAATCTCACTAGTGATACTATCATGTTTCAAGCTTCGCTTTTGATTTACTACAAAATATTGCATTTTTGAAAAAAGTACACGTAACCCACCAATGATACAAGACGGAAATGTTAATCTAGCAAGTTGAAAAGTTCCTCTTGATTTTAAGATGAAGCCGAACTTTAACGGGTGTGTGTGATGTTTGACTATTTTGCATGATTATATGAAGTGATGAGATGGTGCGACAAAGAAAAAATGGAAGTAGCAAACAAATTTCCAAATTGTTGAGCAATACTTTCAATAACTTTTGACAATACAAAATCATGTAAGTAACAATTGTATATTGTTTTCCACTTTCGAATGAATAAATGGGCTGACAAAAAGCCAATTCTTCCATCGGCTGTCTTGCGTCGAACAATTGCGACGAAGGTAACTCAGTAGCTTCTTATAACTTTCTAATAATTCTCCAAAACTATTCTTTTGTCTTAAAAAAGCTTGTTAGCGCAACCTCATTTAGGCTGAAATGTGGAACTCACGCATGATCTCTAGCCTCATAAAACTAATACATAATAAATAAAATAAAAAATCTCTTGTGGACTATAATTATTGTATTTCTGCACTTCAAACAGTATTTTTTTGAAGGGAGTTGCTAAGATCTGCAATAGAGGCCTACGTTGCTAAGTGTTTGTAATAGAGGGAGTGAGGGAAGGGAGGAACCATGAAACTTCGACTTAAAACTTATACTCACCATTTTCTTCGAAAATATATGTGAATTCCACAACATAGCATTGTTTCTATAGAGATGTTTTCTTATATGATATTAAAAAGGCTTATTTAAAAAAAATGAACCTGTGATACCCTCCATCCGAACGTGCTCTTTCCAACGAAAAGAAAATTTGAAATACACAACATGAATTTGCACAGGTAAACTTGGGTTATGTATTCGACAAATCACAAACTGAGAAAAAAATGAAAAACAATTTCAGTTATTTTCCTGAAAATAACTTGTTTTTCAAATAGTGGATGACGGAAATCTTCAAAAATTTTTGAAAAAAAAGATACTCAGTAAAAAATGTTGTCGCTTATGAGAGATCAGATCACGGCCTATCTTCTTATGCATTTATCTTAGTTTCGATCATTCTGACGAAAAGTGACTTTGTTTGAGAGATCTTAACGAAATTTCTCAGTGAAAAATTTTTAGTCAGATATTTAACAAAAACGGTAACGTTTTTACGCGTTAAATTGTGAGATTTTTATGCACGATAAATTCATTTTTTTCGTTCTTTGTCTCTCTGAGTTGAAAAGTCTATTAACCATAGGTGACAAAATATTTTGTCACTTTCGATGTGTCTTTTGCTGAATGAAGATAGATGCATCAATTATTTGCCATACAACTCTTGTAGAGCGTTGAATGATAAACTGTTACAAAAGACAATAATTAGATAGTTTTAAGTGCACTTTTTGCCACATTACACACCTTGACAGTACAATAAAATAGTTTCAATCATCAACCACAGAGCTTTTGTCTAGCTGTGGATACGGTTGTGGTTGTGTAAGGTTCATCTGAGCACTCACATTCACACCCAGTTGACGATATAGCATTTTAACAATCATGGTCGACAGAAAAAGAAATCTTGATTATCCTGGCTGAATTTTACTAATATTCTGCCATGATAAAATGATCTTTATTCATAATTTGCGAAAAATAGCTAGCAGCTCTCACCATTATGAATAGCTGCATGAAAGTATTTGCTCCACATCTTCAATGATTGATGTTGCCGTACAATGGAGATCGTTTTCAAGGTAGAGCAAACGAATCACTGCTACTTGAAGAATACCTTTGCAAATAAAAAATTATTGCAGGAATAACGAAAAAAAAATGTATAGTGATGAAAAAAACGTCTCTTCATGTGTTAACCGCAAAAAATATTCACCATTTGCAGTCTGTTAACAGTACGACAATCAAGGTGAGTTTTCATCCGAAAGTTGGCAAGTAAGAAAAAGCCATTAAAGTATTCAGGGACTACTCACCTTGAAAATATATAATTGGTTGTTTATACAATCCTCCATTGTCCTTAGTATGCAAGCTGTAGTACAATAATAAAATCTGATTGATGCGTCTGTACAGAAACATTAATTAGACTCCGAAACTCAGTATTAACAGGTACACTACAGATCGAAAAACAGAGGAAGGAAAAGAAAAGTTGTTATTGTATACAATTAAACATTTAATCACTTGTTGTTTCACTCAACGACGATAGAGTACTTTGTGCAAGTTCAACAGATAAATGTAAGTAAAGAAATGTGAAAAGGTGTAGAACCTTTCGTCCCTCCTATCATTTATTGACTCCCTCAATATATTTGATCAGCCTATCTAGATTTATTTCTTAGGTAAAAGTAGGCCACTTTTCGGTAGAACCCTTTGGACTGAAAAACATGAATTTTATCATAGTGAGTTTCGCCAATTGGTAGAAGTTGTATCATAGACTATTGAAATTATCGTTTAACTGCATAGATTTTTACTGGACGTTTGACAATAATTAATCCGAAGTTGCCAAATGTACGTAAATGAGAAATTATCGGCTTTTCGAGCAATGTATTCTACCAATAGCATGGATTTTTTGTGATTTTATATGAGTGCTGTGTAATCGAAGGCTGTTTGTCATTCAGGTTGCTTTTCAAACGGCCTTCTTTAAATGTGCTACATCCAATGTAATATTCAAATGAATCGTGATTTGAAATTGTCAGAACATGTGCACTTGAATCTGTTAGTTTCCGCACTGTTATGCGTTTTGTAAGGGTCAGTTAAAGTGCTCTGCGTGTGACGATGCAGTGAACTTTACAAGTCTCATTATCTCAAAGCCACTTTGCAGTGACGAAATTATTGTGAAAGTTAATAAAATATCGTAGAAATAGTAGGGCACCACATCATCTCTGTTCTTACGCATTCTTCCACACCCAAATGACGTATTACACAAAATGAGTAAAGACCATGGTAGTCATATATGCACTATAGTCTACAAAACCACGCTTTCTCCAGCGAATATCGCGGTGTATTGAAATGCTATTTCACTTGAAACAATCTTGTGAAAAACTGATGGTCGTGAGCCGTGACTATGATACAGGTCGTCAGCCTATTTGAGTTCTACACAGTATGTCTGAAAAGTAGTTCTCTATTTTAAATTCTTTTTTTCTCTTTAGTAAGAATAGATATTGTGTTACATTTTTTTACTGTTTTGAAGCATACTTCATAAGGATTTGTTTTACATAAGCAAGATTATTAATGAATTGACTACGTAGGATCAAACGTAAACTTCACTTGAAGAATGCTTGAAAAATAACTTCTTATTTTTCATCATTTATTACTTTTATACAAAGCATATATTGTAATGAGTATTTTTCTATTTTGAGACATGGATACCGCGGTATATGAAGCCGCTAAATAGCACATACCCAATACTGCGATTTTCAATGAGTATACAGAGGTATTTGAAACCGGTAAATATCATAATAGTGAATACCGGAATAATCGTTGAGGAGACTGTGGTTTTTGTTCTATGCGGTGCAAAAGAATCGCTGTCAATCGCAGTTATTGTAATGGCACCGTAGTTTTCTTTAGAGAAACTGCTGTTGACGGTGGTTTTCCTGTAAAAATTTTTCCGTGTGTATCAAGGGGAAAATTCAGAAAAAACATTACTTTATGCGATCATCGAAAGTCAGTACTGTGAAATCTTTGTTTTCCTACAGAGCATATTCATTGTACAAGATCTAAGCATGCGAGAAGAATACAAAAGCTGTGTATATACTAGAGAAATGGATGATGTCCTGTTATTACATTGCATGAAAGTCTATTTATCAGTTTCATGTGTGGAAAAACATGATGTGCTCGAGAAGCAAATGAGTGTTATTTATTTGATCGTGCTGAAAGCGTACTAGTGGTGGTGAGGAAGACTCAATTCATAGCTTGAGCTGCTTGAAAACTAACTCTATTGTAACATCGTAGTCAACTCTTTGTTTTGTTGATAGTAACAGTAAGGTAGGAGTATGAATGTAGGTATAAGTATTGGTTTGATTCATACCCATATCCAGATATTGTACTCATTAAGTTTTACGAAAGAGCATGCATTCGATTCGAAACAGCGTGTAACACCTGGCAACGTTCCCCCGTTAGCCAAACAGATTAGAACAGAGTTTTTCTTTACACTATTACAGACAAAACGTAGTGTTGTTCGAGTCATTTAGAGGATTATCAGAGGCCATCTTTGTAATGGTTCGAATAACACCATATATTGTTCGCACAGAAGTAGAGAAGAAATGGGAATTTCCTAATGCAATCATTAAAACTTGAGTGTAAGCGTAATAAGTGTTAAATGGAGAAACTGAAATTGAACATTAATAGTTAAATGACTTGCTAACATTTAACATTAACGAATAAGTCGTATCTGCAGTTTGGCTTTTAAATACGATTGCTTAAGATATCAGTCAAAGCTTAATTTTAATTTAAAGCTGATGGTTCATCCCGAAGTAACATAAGGGTGTGGGTGTGGGGTGTGGATGTCAGTGAAGGTGAGACCAAAGCCCACATCCCACCCACACTCACACTCACACCCTCACTCATACCCACATCCACATCCTCATACTCACACTCACACCCACACTCACACCCACACCCACTAAAAAAAGGTGTCGAAATTGAATTGCAAGGAATTCATAGGAACATGATGAAGACCACCGATTCTTACTGAGCAAGAATGACCTGAGAATATGCTCTCACTTACTGCCTTATTTTCAGAGAATAAGTTCTAGTATTTGGCTTTAATTATTTGATTTTCTCGCAGGTAAAAAAAATTTCGCATGTCACAAGTTAGATTTTATTGTTTTAGCTTTTCAATCCTTAAGTCTCAAACCTGGATACCTTCAGTGGTGCAAAGAACAGGATGTGTGATTATGAATGACTTTCCTTTACCCATAGCCATAGTCATATCTACACCCTAATGGTAATAGAGTACGAAGTAACTAATTGGGTCGATGAAATAAAATAGAGTGAAGCAGTAATGATTCAGTTAAATTTAACATTACCCATTGCTGTCAAGTCTTCAATCAGTTCTGTATACATTAGCGATTAGATGCGAATTAAAACGTTAGTTATATAATTCAGAATAACCTACTGAAAAAAAAAGTGGCAGAGAATGTTTTCTACGTTGATTGATGCCTGATCAATTTTTCTTTTCACCTTATGTAGGTTTTCATTTAAGAAGAAAGAATTCACATATTGATAGTAACAAGAAGAGAGAACAGCTATCCGTTTGAAATGTCTTCTTTCATTCATGAATATACCCATATAGCAGCATGCTGACAAAAATTTCGTTTTAACATTCTTTCTATTTTTTGTCATCATTATCCTAGCCGTTGTTCTCAACTTTTTAGAAAGATTACGTTGGAGAGGATAGAACAGGTGAAACATATATATATAGTAGAGAGTGACAGCAAGGTATAACAATGCTACGTTTCGATTTTTCTATTTCTATCCGAATGGCATTCTTCTGACGAATCATTCACATATTTTTTAACGTTTTCTCTTTATTAATAGATTTTTGACAGTAGAAATGTCTGTAGATTCACTCATCATTAGTGAAGAAGATAATACGAAAACTTCTAATTCAACTATTACATACCGTCCTCTTCCAGTGCACCCTAGTTATGCTGTTCATTATATTTCGTCAGCATTCGTCAAAATCCAACAACTGAAAACTGATCTCAATGCAGAATATCAGCACGAAAAACATGCGCTAACTGAATTGAACGAACAATTGCGTTTCCTCGTTGATCGTGTTCAGCAATTGGAATCACAAAATTCAAATTATGTTACAAAACTAGCCGATTTACGACGGCAATCGTTCATTATTAGTACTACCGACAAACAAAATGATGAACATTATCGTCTACAGGTTGATATGATGACCGTTAACTACGATAAAGTTCGCTACGAGTCGGAAATTGAACTCTTCCAACTACAAATTAAAATCTATCAGCAAATGATCCAGGCTGAAAAGCAATCGATCGATGAGCAACGATTGAAATTAGAACAAGAATTGGATCAATATGCATCTAATCTTGTCCATCTACGCACATCCTATGCAGAATTGAAACCGAAAGTTGAAAGTTATCGTGCAACATGTAAAGATACATTCCAACAGTATATGACATTGACTAACGATTGGTCTCTTGCGAAGAAACAAACAAATGAATTGAAAATCAGAGTGCAAATGACGAAGAATCAAATTAAATATTTCAAGAATTTTTATTCATATGAACTAAAGTGAATATCCATTGTTTGTTGTCTTCTTTTCATAGAAAAATTTTTCCTTTTGCTTCTAGCAAATGCGATTTATTTTCAATGGATATGTCTGATTTTGCGAAATTCTGGAAGCTTGAATGGGAACAAATTGTTGAGAAAATACGTCATGATTTCAAACTATTATATGAAGCAATTCGTCAAGAAACAATCAGTTTTTATGAAGAGAAAAGCAAAGAAGTACAAATCGAATTAGAACAAATAACACAATATCAACAAGTTAAGCAGGAAAAATATATAAAGATTCAGCAGAAACTCCAGAGTGAATATGAAGAAGTACAGAAGAAACTTACCTATGAAAAAGAAATTCTATTGAAATCGGAAGCAATATACTGTGAGTAAAATGTTATTTCTCGTGTTCTATTAGTTTTTTCTTTAAAAAAACACATTTCCCTTTCATTGCTTAAAGCTAAATTAGAATCCGAATTGAAAACCATTCAAATCCAAGATGAAGAACGATTCGAAGCACAGTCGAATGATTTATATGGTTTACAGGAAAGTATCGTGGCAATGGTGAGTAGTGTCGAAGAAATACGACGAAGGTTAGAAAGTTTGCTGCTGGTTGAAACATAGAGCACAATTTTCTTTTTGCATGATATTTCTAGAAAAGTCTACTTAGAAAGCGAAATTATTATTTATCGTCATCTATTGATCAAATGTGGAATAGTGAAACAGATTGAGATGCCCTCTTCTTCGGTAGTTTCAATTACAAAGAAAAGAAAATTCATTATAGAAAGTCAATGTCGCGGATCGATTAATATCGGTAAGCTTCAAATTGAAGAAAAGAGTATGGACGACTCTGATCACTACTTCTTCTCTTTTTTCGGAAAAAGAATGTCCTCTCGATAGCACATACATTCGTCTGATGAATCAATCGGCTAGTGCAGTTATCGATATTTCGAGATGGCTACTGAAACGGCGTGTTGATTCAAAGATGGTACTTCAGTATACACTACCCAATGGGGTTCGACTTCTGCCAGGTAGTGAATTAAGAGTCTATTCGAAATTAGGCGGTGCAGTTGCTCAAAAATCGTCGGATCAAAGTGCTTTTTCGTCATCCCTACACCAGCAAATTATTCTTAACGATGTATTTTCAATGGGTACGTGATTGTATCAAGCTATTTTACTTATTAGTCTCTTCTACCATTGTCTAGGTATTGGTGACAAGATCGAAACACAGCTTCTTGATGAAAAGGGCGAAGAGAAAGCATCATGCATACAGTCGGCGACAAATGATTGGATAGTATGTGATTGATAGCAGCAATATCAACTCATTGTGATCGAAAACTAGATTGACAGCTTGAATTGAATTAGGTCTCTAATCTGCTAGGTACCTTTTAATGGAAGTTTTTAGATTTTTATCTGACACTGAACTAATAAATACAACACAAAATTTTTGAGTACGCTTCTTTAATCGTTGATCTGAAGGTTGTTGCAGTATATTTTTCAAACTGATATTTCTCCATAGGGAGGAATTTATGCATTTGAATACGTCTGTCATCGAACAAGCTTTCAAAATTCTCTTTTCTGATAGTATTGCCGATATATTCCATTCTCTGTATGAGGTTATTGTCGTTGAATCGAATTCCATGATGTCTATTTTTGAGATTAAATGAACTTAGCTTCGAAGAAACCTGTGATTTTTACATCAATCCATACGTTCTTTTTTGCCAAATATTTGTTGGTAATCGATGTTCTTTTGGATCGCAATTTGCCTTGACAACAAATACAAAATCAAATACTAGCCCATGGTCACCATTCTGATATAGTTTTGAAGTATTATGATGGAAAGATATTCACAGAGAACCCTGAATTTATGTCATCAACCAGTTTTAGTGATACGCATTCGATTAAACCGGATTTCAAGAAGACATTAGCTACTATTCTGCTATCTGAATTTTCGTTCTTTTAAAATTCAGTTGAATGCAAATAAGTTTGTCCTACCAATATTTTTCACTACTCTTGTATTATCAGCTCAAAATTATAGCATCACGATATATTATCAATAATAGTGCTCAGTATATTATGGAACCAACCTTCTAAAGAGCCATCTCGAATTTTAGCGATGTTACAATTTATCATGTACTTATAGAAAAGACATATTAAACTGTAAGAGCAAGACAGAAGAGCTCTACATATCATTCTGTACTAAAATTGAAGTTTCTTCAAAAGTTGTCTCGGAAAAACTCTATGTGGTCAAGAGATCACTTCAAAATGATTTAATTTTGCACTAGAACATTAGCCAGAACATGGATGGAGCATGGTTGTCGGACTTCTCTTCACTCACATCCACACCCTACCTAAAAATAATAAAATATATAGAATGAGGACCAACAGAGAATTCTGGGTTGCGCGATCAAAAAAGCATAAACTGAGACAAAAACGAAAAAACATTCTCTGATTTAGCTAAAAAAAAGCATTTTTTCAAGCAGAAAATGGCGGGAATTTTTGGAAAAAAAATGAGGTCCCAAATAAAACATCCTGTCATTTATTACAGCTCAGACTTCAGGATATCTTTCCATGTATTCATCTTAATTTTTATTTTTTTTTTGACAAAGATTGACTTTTTTTTGTGGAGGATTGACCTTAATAGATATTTTTTTCTTATTATGAATAGGAAATTTATTTTTTTCGATTTTTTTCCTCAAACGGTACAATGGATACGTTCTTCACTCGTATACAATATTGAGGACATGTTCAAGAGATTCGATACTTTTACGGAACAGCTCGAAGACAATTTACTGGATGACGACGAACTGGATTCCGAGACTGAAGAAATGAATGATTCATAAAGAAAATCTATTCATCGTTTCTAGTTTCATGCTACTACTACTGATTCAAAAGCAGCTACATGTCTAATCTCATATATTAAAAAGACATTCAACATGTAGGAATATGTTGTGTCATCATGATTTACGAACAGGATAGTGAAAATGAGATGTTTTATGATTAACACTACTTTTATACGGCAAAGAAGGATATTCCTGTAAAATGAATAGTTTCGTTCGATTCATAATGATGGAAAGTCTAATATTTTGTTGATAGACGTCAAATTGCTTAAACTTGAAAAAATTTACAAAAAAGGTTGTTTTGAGCATTTGTCACCATCAATGTTGGACGCATAACTTTTGAACAAGGCACTGTAAAAATTTTGGGTTTGTTTAGAATTGTAAATCTTGAGTAGGCGAATCTGATGCAACTCTTATATAAGTAAACTTCTATACAATTTTCATAGCACTTTAGATGCTTCTTTGAATTTCACTGACCGTTCATCAAGTTTGTGAGCTGATCTTATTTAACATTAAATAGAAAGATGCAGTACATCAGCCTCTTTCTAATGGTGAGAACTACAAGATGATAGCTCTCTTCGTTGAGGAGTTATTCGAAAAATAACCATCCTTCTTTTATTTTGAGATGAATAACAGTATCAATTAGACTTCTTTTCGAGGCATAAGCTAAAGCTCTGTATGATAATCGTTGTCGACATTTTGATAGGGTAAGATTAATACAAGTCCATAGAAAGGTGGAATACGAGAAAGCTAGAGTACGAATAAAATTGTTAGGTAGAATAGAGCATGAAAATTTACGTCTTGGAACGATCCAAGCAGATACGTAGAGAATTATCGAAAATATTGTTAAGAGAGAATTGTAGCATTAAGTATACCATTTGTGACTGAATTATCAGATCTACAAAAAAAATCAACGAAACTATATTTTTATATCAGATAAACATATATCACAAAACTACAGAAAATACTTAGAGAAAAAGTTTCATTTTTGTGAGTCAATAAAATGTGCAGCAACATCAAACATCGGTTCTCCCATATTTTCTCGATTTTTTTTCCTATGAACAAATGCCACTAATTGTATTTACATTTAGAATAGAGAAATGCAATAGCTACGCGAAGAGTGCATCATAACTGGCAGACTCAAAATAGATGAATTAATGCGTTAGAAAGTTCGAAGCATATGCTGTGAGAAAAACTATGTCTAGCATCGAATTTTGAAGGAATTGAATACTAATGATAGACATTCAAGGATCTCTATTGTATTCGACACTGAATATTTGAGGGTTTTTAAAAGACGAAATTCAAAATTGAAATAGCTGAGGTTTCTTGCATGGAGAAAAGCGGTGTATTTATTTATTTTTTCAATAATTGATTCCAACAGATCTTTAAACAACTCTGTATTCCACATAAACGATCATTTTCTTTTTCTAGCAAAAATTGTTCTGTACTATGTCTACGGTAGACAGATCTACACTGCAAATTTCATATTCTCACAATGCACTTTTGATGGTATGATAGAATTTGGAAGCGAGAAGAATGAAATGAAACTGAAAATAAAGTTTGATGTATCGGCAAATACTCAGTTGTTTAAAACTAATCGATTTCAAATACAAATTGTAGAATTCGGTAGAGTAATGTTTGCTCTTTTCCGCAACAAAAAATTTCTGCTTATAAAATATTTAGGAAAGTATTTATATGTATACATATATAAGGTTTGTATTGAATAAAGCGAAATTGTTGATGAAATTCGAGTCAGTCACTCTACTAGAACATATAGACCAGTATGTTTCGATGGCGAAAGTTATTGACAACTTAGGAAAATAAATTTGCTACTTCAGTGTCCGAATTTGTATGCGTCAGTATTCACTTGAGTTTAGTCGCAACCATTAGATTTTTGCTTAGCCATCTCAAATTCGATTGATAAAGAGCATGAACAGAAAAATAACCAAATTAATAATATTCAGTTTAAATCAATGAATAAAATTTTAATACAAAGTTTTCATCAAAGTTTTCCATTGAGGTGAGAATATCGAATGTGAAGTGGATAATTTCAGCTGAGAGTATACATTCATTTGCTTTCACTTTCATATATCTCACACTATCTCAAATCTGAGTCTAATATCGATCATAAACATATATTTTTTGTATGCCAAGACTTATAAACAAGCGATTATAGACCATTTATCTGATCCGTTGTTCAAAATTATGTTGTAAAAAATTGAAATTTGAATAATCTATGTAAGGCAACTTAGAAGGTTCTATTATGAGTAAATGTATGAAAAAAAAGTGATACATAAATGTCATGTACATTTTAGTTTAGCGTGAGTGATCTTTTCAACTGTCGTTTTTCTATGAAAACTACAAAATATTAGAAAAGCTATTACAAATTTAAATAACTTCACAATGAACATGACCAAGTATAATTCTGTGACATCTTTTCAGAGTACTCTTTTTAAGTTTATATTGGTTAATCGTGTAATGAAAGTTTTTTTTCGTGTAATAAAAATAGTTTTCACTTAAAGATATAAAATGTTCGACAACGTTATTTGATGATTTTGTGAATGTTCAGAAATTTTGCTTGTGCGTCTGTTCATAGAGTCTTTTGTTTTAACTGAACATTTTTTTAGATATATCAATTGAAATAAACAATTTTATATATTTTTTCGTTTATTCCATGCAAATAATAATAGTGATAAAATACAAATAACTCCAAAAACCAAAAATAATCCACGTATTGCTTCAATTCCAATCGCAGTCGATATTTCAGATGAGACAGGACACTGCTGTATTTCAAACCATTTTTGTCTTAATTTCTCCAGCTCACTGGTTTCTCTTAATTGTAGAATATTCACATCTAAATCTTGTGCATATAACCATTTCTGAGGAGTAACAATACTAAATATACTTTTATCAAAATCATTTTCAATTAAAGTTAAATTACAATATATATTATTCGTGGCATATTCAACAACACCACTATCCCAAAAAGCTGCATCAACAATATCTGCAAGTAGACTAAGATATAGATCGTTCACAGATTGTAATGAGTGATAATTTTTAACATCATTAGATATTTCTCTCAAATAATACTCTTCAGAAGCTGAACCTACAATAACACCGATACGATTAAATGGTATTTTTCCATTTTTGATATCATCAATTCCAGAAATCATAGCTTTTGATTTTGCCACTGTCAGATCAGATGCTAAATTTGCAGTATATGATGCTACTAATATCAAACCTAAGATATATAAACCAGCAGTTAATAAACGTCCAGCAGCTGTAGTGATATCAAAATCTACACCAAATCCAACAATATTACCAAAAGAATACCATATACTCATTACAATTTGATACAATATTGATTGATTTTGTAATGTTTCATTATCTTTTCTCTCTACTATATATATCAAAATACCAGCACAGATTAGAGTACCTAAGAGTAATAACCAGAGATTACGTGAGAATGGTTTTAAGAATGAGAACAGATCAAGATTAACATCGGATGTTTTTCGCATCACAATACGTAAAGAATTATCAAATATAGCATTAGAAAAGTCGACATATTCTCTTCGTGCAGAGGTAACAGTCACATCACCTATCACTATATCATAAACACCAGTACTTACTGATCGCACTAATTTATTATATGTTATATTTGATGGTGCTAATTCAATAATTGGAATAAATTTCATCTTTTGTCGTAAAAGTTCGATAAAATCGAGTATATAGCCACTATACTTTATTGTAGTTTGTCCAGATGGATCTATGACTTTTTCAACTATTGTAAATGGAACTGATTCAATAATACCTATTCGTAAATTTACACCTTCGAGAATTGCTCTGCCACTAGGCGGTGTTAACATTTTACCTGGCCATACTATAACATTTTCTTTTATAGGTATTCTCCAATCCCTAGGATGAAAATATTCTAATACAGGAACAAAACTCAAACCATTCGATGAAGGTTGAGCATTTTTTGCAGAATAATATAAACCAGTTATTCGATCTGTTACATTACCACTAAATTGTATAGGACCAGATACACCAAGAAATTCTGTTCTACTAACTGCATCTAACAACAACTTAGAATGAATGAAATGACGATTAAAACAGTATGAAGATTCAATAAATGACAAACATGAAGAAGAAATATTTATTCTTGATGCACACAATTGTTGTAATGATTGAATTAATGTCCATGTTGCATCAAATGCAAATAATGCAAAATTATCTACATTCATAGATCCAGGAAATGATTCAGGCTCATATTGCTGCCAAATTCTATATGCTGCATCTAATAATGTTGCATTAATTGGTGCATTGATAACTGATCCTACAGTTGGTTCAATCGAAAACATTCCAATTAAGTTTTCATAAAATGTTTGATTGAAAGAATTTAATGAAATAGTGCTGCTTAGTATCCATGTAAATTGCGGACCAACTACATCAGAGTCAAGAGCCTTTTGCAAAATCAAAGATGTATAAAGTGATTCAGCCCATAATACAACCATTCGTGTTCCAGCATTAATTAAAAGACTTTTCAAATCACCACGAATACTAAGTATAGCAATATCAAATACAATCATTTGGTTGACTGTTAAGCGACTATTATTAAATGCTGTACTTATAGCATAGGCTCCACCAGTTCCAAATGCATCATTTTGATAAATTATTGAGCATGATGTCCAACTATATCGAATGAATAATTTTGCAAGGGCTGCTGCAGTTTCAAAGTCCGAAGCAACTGTACGATAAAAATTAGGATAAGCATTTTTATCAGATAAATCAGGATCAGTTGCAGAATATGATATAACGGGTATACCAATTGTTTCACCAAAAGGAGCAATTACATGAGATTCTCTTGATAATGCTGGACCAACGACACCAACAACATTTGAAACAGATACTGCGTGACACGTAATGTTCAGAGCATGCATTATATTACCAGTAGTTTGTTCTGCTTGCCATCCTATGAATTCTCCTTCGATTGTTATATTATATTGATAAGAAAGCAACATTGCTGCCTTAAACATATTCCAAGAATGAATAGAGGAATCGGTAATGTCAGATGGGTTTGATGGTTGTATAAAAAGTCCTAGCAGGCGAATGTTAGAAGAGTTTGATGGTGGCCAACTTGTTGTTACATATACTATGTTAAATTGTCCAATTATAAAATATAATAAGAAACATCGAAATTTAAGATACAATAACATCATTATTTAATTGTTTAATAAATAAGATGATTGAGTAAAGTATCTTAAAAAAAACGAACAAAGTATACTAAAATTTAAACACAAGAGAAAACTAATACAAGAGACCACAGTAATTAAGAAATCGAGCAAAAGTATTTCTGTCATATTTTTATATTGTTCGATAGAGTATGACGAGCTCTACGAGAATGTTTATATTAAATACAAATTTTTAAAAGACATTATTTGAGATACAATTTACCAGAAACTTTATAATAACTTTGAAAACATTCGTTTTTTGTTTATAGAAGAAAAGTGCCCGATTTTTCAAGAAATTGAGCATTTTCAATCGTTAGTTTTGATGTACATAGGAAGCTTAAGGAAATGTTCACATAGTTGAAGCCTGAAAAGATTTTTTTTTCCATTATGTTCGGACTTAGACTTTCACGAAACGTATCAAATATTGAGCCTTCGGACACATTTTTTCCTCGCACACTCATATTGAAAAGATGCTTTCGATTACTCGGTATAATTTCGAACTGTCAAAGCCTATCGAAATACATCGTGATCGGAAATATTATCCTATTGCACATTTATTTTCGACAGTCCGGACGCATTTCAACCACTTGAGGCATATCTTTGACATTCTGTTTTTGAATGATTCTTCACTTTTATTCCTTGATTTCATCAAAGAAATTTTTGCTTGTTCGATGGTCTGATATACCTTGATGGTTACTACATCAGAATATGCCAGCTTCAACTAAAAATTATAATAGAAATATATGTACATTTCTGATAAAACAATGATTATGATAGACTATTAGTTATTGAAATCCTCCAAAAAATTCATAGTTCTTCAAATCGCACATATTTGTGATTACTCGTGAGCAAAGAATTAATCGATGGCATGATCTTGAGCGATCGATTTGGTTTTTCATGCTCGAATTCTAAACTGAAAGGGAATACTTCAGTGAAATTTATCACTGTTCTAGTTGCAATATTTCTTCCATTATATTTTGTGGAACTCACATATGTATATTTTTGAAGAAAATAGTGAGTGCAAGTTTTAAATTCAAGTATTTGCGGCTTGCCCCTCTTCATTACAGACACTTAGCAACGCAGGCTCCCATTACAGACCTTAGCAATCGAGAATAATATGCATCAGCTCTTCTAGGTTTTTTTCTAAAATTGATCAAATCATAACTATGAAGAATAATGAATATCATTATTTGTGAGTCGATTAATATACACGATAATGTGCGAAGTCTATTGTAGATATCGTGAATATGTAAAACAGACTTATTTATCAATTAATTCAATGATTATAACAATAAGAATGTTAAATTAAGAAAAACGAATTGAAAAAAATGAAAAATAATGAGCAAATAGCAACAATGCAAACAAAAAATTGAGCACCCGTAGAAAAATAAAAAATTTCTGTTTGAAATGCAGAAATTAGAGAAGTCATTACTCTAACTACCGACTATGCTGCAAAACACCTATAATGTACTAGAGGTTTTTCACGTTACATATCACGTATTAGTTTAATGAGACTCGAGAGCATATGTGAGTACCACATTTCAGCTCCAAAGAGACTGCGCTAACAAGTTTTTTCTGTACTCTTCTTGATCTGAAGAATAAAGGAATGTGTTTATAGCATCATGCAATGATTCGGCATCGTTTTGATCACCTATATTTTGTTTTTTTGATTACATCGAATAACCAAAAGTCACAGGGTGAAAGATCTGGAGAATTAGGTGGATGTAGTATTATTGTCATACCTTCTGATTCTAAATAATCAGATATAGCTTGATGAGCATGAGGTTTTCCATTGTCATGAAGGAGTTTAATACCACGTGTACCACATGATGGTCTTTGGTGCTTGATTTCATTGACGAGAGATTGTAAACAATTGTCAGTGTAATATTGATGGTCAACAGTTCGTTCACGCGCAATATGATGAATAATAACGGGATTAGTTGACTTAAAAAAGATCGAAAACAAGGTTCTTGGAGCAAAGTTATTATATCGCACTACGGTAGGTGGAAGATTTTCTTTTGCCACCCAAGCAACATTCGATGATTTTCGATCGATTTCCTCATGATAAAACCCACGACTCGTCACCAATCATCACATCACATAAGCGCCATATTTTCTACGCATTTTTTAAGTTTTCTTTGCCTATTCGAACGCGTTCAGTCCGTTGGAAATAGATCAGATTCTTGGATATACAATGAGCGGTAAGTTTTCTCAGCTGTAAATGATCGCTGATGATTCTTTGAGCGTTGCTGTAACTTAGACCATTCACATTTATGACAGCGATCAATGTGAGTTTATGGACAAAAAAGAATTGGTTTCATTTGTTTAAATTTTACAAACCTATCTATTCTAGGATAAATTCGATCTTTTAAAAAGAAATTTGTTCAACACTGATATGAATAAGATTTTTCTGGTACTGATAGAAAACAATCATTCTACAGGGTGTCCCAGAAATAACGTACCAAAAAAAGAATTGAATATCTGCCTTACGGCTCGAACAAACGAGCTGGTTTGTTTGTCAATGATAGAGGTATGTTCAAAGTTTATATCCATAAAGATATGCCTAAAGAGACCATTCCTTAAGTATCACTATTGGCTTCAACAAAAACATTTTACTTTTTCGCAGATAGGAAAAAACTATTTACAGAGTGGAACAAAAGTCAGTTTGCCGAAAAAAAGAATTAAATATCTCTATTACGGCTCGGGCAAACGAGCTGATTTTTATTATCAATGATAGGGATACGTTCAAGCTTTATATTCATAAAGGCATGCGTTGAAAGATCCTTTGTTAAGTTTATTGTTTTCTTTTTCTACCTGTGAAAAAGTAAAATGTTTTTGTTGAGACCAATACTGATACTTAACAAAGGGTCTCTCTAGGCATGTCTTTATAGATATAAACTTTGAACATGCCTCTATCATTGACAAAAAAATCAGCTCGTTTGTTCGAGCCGTAATGGAGATATTCAAATTTTTTTTTTGGTATGTTATATCTGGGACACCCTATACATGTTCAAATTGTTCATCATGATGTTATTAATACATTATCTTCTATGAACTTTTTCTAAGTGACTTTAATAAGTTGCATTTCAATATTAAAACAAATATCTATATTGAAATCGATAGGAAATGCAAAATATAAAAAACTAAGGTGTAAACTTACATTTTTTTATTTGTAAACGCAATGTGAATTTTCTTCTTAGTTTCATAAAAAATATATTATTGTAATGGAAAGCTCAACTAATTTCATCTGTTTAAGTATGAATATAAAAAATATTGAAGAAAAAAAAATGAACGATATAGAAATTCTAGAATATGAGTAACTATTGAACAATACTTTTAATGTAATCTTTTTAAAAGGACATCAAGGTAATCGAAGAAAACTATGAGAAAAACAAAAATTTTAATTTCAAATATAGTTTATTTTCATATTTAAAAGTATTACCTGAAATGTAGAATAAGAAATGAGACAATCAACAATAAACAAAAAAGTTCTATGACAATGAAATAAAAACAAACAAGTATTACAGTTCAATAAGAGTTAATCAAACTAATCAGATCTGTTCTGTTGTTGTCGTTGTTATTGTTGGTTTTCAAGAAAACATTGATGCTCAAAAGTATATCTTAGATGATTTTTGTTTTTATATTTAGTTTGTGATTGAAATATAATGTTTATTTCACTAAGCATATTTTGATTAGATTAAGATTATGAATTTTTATCTCGGTACATATTAAAATGTGTCAGTTTGAAATACACTGCTTCAGTGCTCATTAAGAACTTTTTCACAATGAACTTGAAATTTATAATAAATCATCAATAAATATTTCGAATAGACATAAGATTTTAACTCTTGCTGTCTATTCTATGAAGTTAACTTTAGAAGTTAATATCTTTTTCTAAAATTTGATTTCTATTGATTTAATCGATTATATCTTATGGTTGAAAGAGAAGAAATATCGTTTTGTCAAATAATGTTTCTAATTGAAAAGATTCATAATTTGTAAAAAAAGAAAAAGAAAAAGAAAAGTTGTTATTTTGTTGATGTGCTAGAAAAGTTATTCTATAACCTTATTTTTCAATTACTTTGAAAACACAAATGTATTTAAGTGTAATGAGGAGAAGGTTTTTCTTTAAAAATAAACAATGAAAGAAAATGTTATAATTTAGTTGATTAATAAAAAAATTACTTGAGTTGCGAAAGAAAACGAGAAAAATGTTTGAAAATCTTTTCGAGAGTTAGTCAGTGCCTTGAAGTCGTTGATTATAGAATGCATTATATAATTAGTAGACTTCCCGAGGTGTTTTGTTTGCAAATAATCACAACATCAATTCAAGGCAAACAAGAATTATTTGACTTTCTAAAAACATTTTTTGAATGTGTCAGTTCTTTCGATTATACTCATGTCACCACTTTTTTGAGAACTGCGTTGCAGTTACACGCAGTAGCCATTATCTGCGACGCAGTTGAGATTAAAGAAATAGATTGCGTCCACTACGACGCATTTGCGTTCGTATCTACGATGCAGTGAGCGCAGTACCTACTAAAATATTCATTGTTCTCGCAATCACTGAAAAAATAGCCAATAATAAATAAATATCTTAATTTTCCAATTCAATGGCTTTTAAACACCAACAATAACAGCTAAATGGAGTATAAAAGGAAACATCTTAAGCATACAAGCTCATTTCTTTCTTTTTCTATTACCAAGGCACTTCATTTAGTCTCTCAAATCGTCAAGGTAACCATCATGGATACTTTAATAAAGTAGTTGAAGTAGAGATTTTTCCACGAAAGAAGAGTTTTTTTAGGAAAAGAACGATTTCTTATAAAGTTTGATCAAAGATTTTAGGAGTCTAGAAATCCAAATCTGAAATCGATTTTTCGAAATTTTAAGTTCGATTTTACCATAAAAAGTTTTTTGTAAAAAAGTTTTTGTGTAAATCAGGGTGGGGTGTGGCTGTTGGTGTTCTTTCCTACCATACTCACACCCAAAAATATTTGAAAACTTGAGAACCAACTATTTTTGTGAGAGAAAAACTAGCAGTTCCAAGAGCGAAGATTTGGAAAGGCAATGCATTCTATACTTTTCTATTTCTTACTAAGACTCATCGAATTCACATTGTCTACACTAAAAGCGACTTGACATTTGAAATGATATTTTTTCGTCAATCGTATTCATCGAATCGATACAATCTCGGATGAAATACGATTTAGCATCCGAATAGGTGTACTTGTACACATAATAGTTGTCTGTCTAATCGATAGTAAATTCTTAAAGAGAACGAATTTCGCATCATTGGTAAATGATTTGCATCGATAGACTTTTATTAACAATATGAATTATTCATGAAAAGATCTGTTTAATGGCGCTGAAC
Organism: Rotaria sordida; assembly: GCA_905250125.1. Taxonomy (NCBI): domain Eukaryota; kingdom Metazoa; phylum Rotifera; class Eurotatoria; order Philodinida; family Philodinidae; genus Rotaria; species Rotaria sordida. Next base: position 31,112 of record CAJNOL010000931.1, on the reverse strand, counting down.
TTGTTGCTGATTTTTTAAGTTTCGATTATTTTTATGTACTTCATTTCGATTGTGTAAAAGTAGATCTTGTCGAGTTTTTCTGTTGCTTTCAGCTACTTGTCGGCTAGCTAGTTGAATATTGGCTTTTTCTTGATCGAGTTGAGCAACATGTGTTGCTGCAGTTGTCGTCCAGATTCGCTTTGATGTCCATCGATTATGTATATCCTGAACATTAGTTTCCAAACGTTGTTTAGCTGCCTGACGTTGTTCTACATCAGCAGCAAGTTCTGTATGACGGTGATTTTTTTCATTAGAAATTTGTTGTTTCTCTTGAACTTGATTGGATAATTGTTCAAGGCGTTCAACTGTTTGATGAAGACGTTGTTGACTATCAGCTACTTGACGTTCTGCTAACTAAAAAAAAATGACGCTTTTGATAAAATTTCAACAAGAATAATTCAATATCTAACCTGTTTGGCCATTTCTCGTTCTCGTCTCGTTTGTACTGTCTGCGACAGATTCGTTTCATTTTCTTTCAAATTTTGTTCATTTTCTCGAATTTGCCCTTTGACTCGTTCAACATGCGCTGTACGTTCATCCCGTTGTGACTTAAGTTGATCCTGCTCATGCTCCTTTGTGTGTAAGTCAGCTTTGACTTTCTCTACTTCGGCACTCTTTTGCATCATATCTCCATTTTGTTGATCCAATTGACTTTTGAAGTCTTGTAATTGTTGACTAAGTTGTTGTTTTTGTTGTTGGGTTATTTCAAGGTTTGTTTTGAGTTGTTGATGTTCTGAATTGAGTTGTAGACTTTTACTCTGTTCAGTTCGAAGCATATTTTCTTGTTGTCTCTTCTCAGCTTCCAATTCCGCTTTCGTACTATTAGCTAATTTAAGATCTTGATCGATAATTGTTATTTTATTTTTAGACTGTTGTGCTTCGCCTTCTTTCATAGCATATTCTGCCTGTTTTGCTTCGATCTGTTGTTGTTTTTGAGCAACTGAAGATTGTAGTTCTTGAACACCTTGTTGTTTGGCCGTAAGCTGTTCGTTCGTTGTTCTAAGAGTGGCTTCTGCTGTTTGCTCTTTAGTTTGAGCATTTCTCAATTCATTTTCTGCATTGATAAGTGCTTGTTGAGTTTGTGTTTGATTTCGTTCAAGTTCAGATACTTCTCGTTTTAACTGTTCAACATGTTCAGTTTGCTTTTGAACTTGTGCTTCTACATCATGAACTTCATTTGTTTTCATTGTCTGCTGTTCTTTAGCTTGAGTGAGTTGACGTTCAACTTCGGCATGATCGGCAGTCGTTTTTTCCACAACCTGTTGTTGACGTTCAACTTGTTGTTGAGCAGCATTTTTAGTTTGTATCTGATGTTTCAATTCATTTTGTTTTGTCAAAAGTGTTCGTTTCTCTTCAGCAACTTTCGTATGTGCCGCTCGCTTTTGCTCAAGTGCTGTTTGATGTACTTGAAAAGCTTGCTCACGCTTGATAGAATCTTGAGATAATTTCGATTCTGCATTATTTACTTTTATTTGTAGAGCAATGACAGCACTGGTAGCTGCTGCAAGTGCAGCCGTCGCTGCAATGGCTGCAATTTGACCAATTAGTGGAAAGGCCAATGCTGTTGCAAGAGCCATTTCAGCAATATGAAGTGCTGTTTCAGCAATTTGCAATTGGTTTTTGGCTGAATTTAAATCAGCTTGTGCTTTTTTTTCTTCACGCGTCGCTGTATCTAACTCTTGTTTTTTCTCGCTCTCCTGTCGGTCACATTGATTGGCCTCATCTTGGGCTTCTTTTAAGACTGTTTCTTGACTTTCGACTTCCTCTTTTTTTTGTAATTCAGTTTGTTCTTCTTGACGAAGTGTTTCAGTATATTGATTGAGCAATTCAATAGCAGCATCGAGTTCACTTTTGGCTTGCATCAGTGCTTGTTCGAGTCTATTCACAGTATCGGTTATCTGTTGAAGTTCAGCCTGTTTTTGAGCGAGTGTTGCTTCGAGCTGAGTTTTCGCTTGTTCACCTTGAGCCAATTCAGCTTGTTTGGCTTGTAATTGTTGCGTAAGCTGATCGAGTTCGCCTCGAATACGTGTCACTTCTGCTTCGGCAAGTTGTACTGCTTCCCTAAATGAAATAAAATACAATTTTCATGTCTTTTTCAAAGTTGTCAATGGAAATCTATTGTTTTGAATGAATTTTTTTCGATCATTTATTCTCTCAGTAATGTATCTTTGAAAGATGCTTCTTTATCACGAATTTCGATTGGAACAAGACATATAATTTAGAACAAATTAAGACAAAAACAATAATGTTTTATGAGATTTTGAAAGTTCTTTACTACGTAGATTTGGTTCGTATAGAAAATTGAAGATTTAACTGTTTCGTATGGGAACGTTCAATGAACTGTAGTGTCTATCGCATAAAATGCACTACGATCACAGAATAATAAACCGAACTTGTTTATGAACGACTGAAAACTACAATCTTCTATGTTCATCGATTTAACCATTCGTACATTTATTCTTTGAAACTGTCCGTAATTCAAGAATCCAGGTTAAAATTTTAATTTCTACGAGTGCAGCTTCAAATCGCCTGTTATTTGAGTTTTTGCTAGCAGAAATTCAAATTTCAATATCAACTTTAGTAAAATTATAATTTCTACTACGAATATATATATGACTGAGTAGAGAATGATTAACTGATCAACAATCTATGATTTTTAATTTGTCTAGACAATAGTTTAAGTGAAAAACATCTTCAAGTTTTTAAAAATAAATCTTGGATTCATTGTTAAACACTGACTATGTGAGGGATATTTGATTGATTATGAAAGAAAAGCTTTGTCTAATACAGCAGTATTGAATTGCTCTCCAAAGATTTTCTACGGATCAGCTTTCTCAAACCATCTAACTCTACGTTCGAATATCTAAAGTTAAGTTTCTTGTCTGATTAGAACCGTTGAAAGAGGGGCTTTAGAAATCTGCATTATATTTTTTCTATATTGGTATTGCACTCTAGAGAAAATTTAACTATTTCTCGTTTAGAATTATCACGTATTTAATTATTTTGACTTTCATATTTTTATTCGAGAGAAAAATAAATCTTATATTGAGAATCAGTTTCAATGATTAGTTCTGTAGTATAGTTTAATGAATCATATTTTTCATCAAAAACACTCCCATGAGACCATGGGATAAAGTATTTGCAAAGCTGTATGGAGGAAGAGTATTCTCATTATCCTTTAAATAAAAGAAGAGCTCTTACAATCAAAATGATTAAGTATGAACGAGTTTTTCAACAATTCAGAAACTAAAATCAATATGTTCGATTTGAATATTTGTGAAATTTTTTGTTTGATATTTCATTTTTCTACATGCATGTATATGTTGGAGCTTGTTGACTACCTTCTATAGATGAGCCATTCAAATCATGATCAAGGATTTTAATTTCTTCAAATAATGTAATCGTTAGATCTAACTGAATTTTCTACATAATTATTCATTCTTGGTTTTTTTAAAGTCTATCTTTTACGACCAGAGAAATCTTTCAAAGTACATATTCTCACACATACTTTGCTTGTTGAAGTTCATTTTGTGCTTGACGAACTTGTTCTTCCAACTGATTGACTTCATTTGTCAATTGAGTTAATCTATCTTGTAACATTTTCAATTCTCCATTGAGTGCTTCGAGAGCTGCTTTCAACTGTTGAACTTCGGCTTCGGCAATTCTCTGTTCGTTTTCAACCATTTGTTTCTCTTGATTTTTTTGATTGATTTCTTCGGTTACTTGGCGTTCTTTGTTTTCCACCTAGGCATCAACGCATAAAATACATTAAATTTAGACACTACTTTTGAACTTAAAAAACGTCTTCTATTGCGTTGATATAAAGTTAGCTACTGAAATATGCAAGTTTGAGATCGACTACTCGAAAAACATGTTTCAACTTTTTTTTTCTAAGAGTAATACATTCATGCTTTTGTAACTTTGTCAAAAGTATTTATTTAATATTTAATATTTCTTTTTATCACAAAATTTTTTCTATTAGATTGTAAGTCAGTCAGTAATTAATGTGCAATGATTCGAAATATTCACTGCTTACGTTTCGAAAGGTGTGAAAAAATAATTGAAAATAATCATCGTGTACTCAACAGTATACGTCCCGTACAACTTCATAATCATGTAGACGAATGGATTGATGTATATTAAAGTACTATTTTATTTAAATTACAAAAAAACAATGCAATTAGTCCATTCTTTTACAATTATTTCAGTTTTCATGAGAGACGAATTGTTCAGAGGAAAACAACTAAGACTTCGACTGCGAAACTCCATGAAGTTTCAGAAGTTTCTTGAAGTTCGCTGTTTTCTTTTCTCAAATTGTATAAAAAAAAGGACAGTAGAGAATAGCTGATCGGAAACCCAACACACAATGCAAAATTTAGGAATTGTAACGAGAAGGAAGTTTATCAAGAAAAATGATTTTGAGATAACTTTTTTTGAGTAAAAAAAAACAGAAGTCCAAACAAAAGAAGAAGAATAAATTTTCAAGAGTAACTGGAATGTAATGAAAATGCTGTATAAAAAGTATAATAGTCAACTAAAGGTCTAAAGCCATATGAGTATAATAATTGTCTAATTTCTACCTATGCTGACTATCACCTTACAAGACCCTTCTGTTGATTTTGTAATGAATACGAACAGAGAAGAAATAGTCAACATTATAAGCTGTCTCTTATTTATGTGATATGTAGAGTGTGGTTGTAGGTGTGAATATCAGGGTAGTTATCTGTAAAGAGCAAGTCACACTTAATATCCACCACTACACTCTTGAATCAAAGTCCTCCTATCTTTGGATGTGTAGGTTTCGTGAACTTGGTAGATGATTGTCTTGATAGATATTTATTGATTTTGGATACTCAAGTGACAAATATTATGATAAATGCTCTATTCTTCATGTACACTATCCTAATAATATTCAGTTTCATGCAATTGTATGTGTAGCTTACTTCTTGGATCATTGTTTCAATGCGTTGGATCGATTCTTGTAATCTTTGTATTTCAACTTCGACCTGTTGCTTTTCAGTTTCTAATTCTTGAATTCGAGCAGTTTGTTCATTTATGGCTTGTTCACATTTGACTATTTCTTCTTGAATTTGCTTTATTTGTTGAACAAGCTGTTCTACAGCTCGTTCAAGTTGAACTAATTCTTGTTGTAAAACATTGACTTGTTGTTCCAATCGTGTACATTCAGCATCAAGTTTTGCTATTTCTTGTTCTAGAGTGACTCGTTCTGTTTCAGCTTGTTGTAATTGTGTATTTAATTCATCGCGTCGTTGTTCTAATAAACGCCTATCATTTTCCAACACAACAATTTGTTGTTGAAGATCAGTCACACGTGCTTGTTCTTCTTTGAGAATTTGTTGTTGTTCGGTAAGTGTTGCTTGACATTTGTCACGTTCAATTGTAAGTTGATGTTCTTGTTCACGAAGTTTTTGAAGTTCTTCTTGAACATGTTTAATTTCTTGTGTTAGTTTAGCAACTTCATTAGTTACTTGTTCAAGATTTTTCTCTTGTATTTCTTGTTCAACTCGAAGTTCTTCGAGTTGTGCATTGAATTGTTCGAGTTCTTTTTCAGCATTATATATTTCTTGATTTATATCTCGTATTTCTGATTCAAGTTCCTCCATACGTTGTTGATCGGATTGATTCAATGTTTGAAGTTCGTGTTCCATTTCATCGAACTTCGCCAATTCTTGTCGAGCAATCTGTTCATCGGATTCACTCAATCGACTCAATTCGAGTTCACGCAAACGACGTACATTAGCTTCTTGCAAAATACGTTGTTCGTCTATGACACTATAATTTGTTGCCATCGTGTCTATAAGTTACTCACTGTGTCTACTTGTTGGTATTTAAATACCAACATTGACGATGAAAAACAATACTGAATCATGATTATTAGTATTACACGATGTCTAAATGAAGGAAGGATGATGCATACGAATTAGTCAACGATGGTTTTTACCCTATGAATCAAACGCATGGACAGAAACGTAATAAAAAAAAAACACGCTCGCAAAAGAAGAAACATATAGCACATGCTCCGATCCCTATATATATACCCCGCAAACACATGCGAGCATTGATATACTGTGACATTCATTTCTAATTGAGTATTATTGCAATATTTATGGTAAGAATATTTGAATTGATTAATGATTTTGAATAATTTATGTATAATGCGAGGGTTTTAGACAATGTACTATATTTCAAATAGGTTTTTCATATGATCGAATTCATGGAAACTATTTCGATCTGACACTAAATTTGCTCATATTCATTCCTATATGTCCTGCACTGATAAGTATTCATACAAAATGATCAATAAGAAGGATAGTATTGATCGCCAAGTTTATGAAATTTTGATATTCTCAGTTATTTTTACTTTCGAATATAAAATTATAGAATCAATGTCAAAAATTTTCAAAATATATTTATCACAGATGAATTTTTTATTTTTTTGAAAAAGCATGTTTCCTCTTAATAATCTATACTGTCTGGCACCGTCTGGTTCAACAAATCACTTCAGAGCAATGGTTCAATTCAACTTTTCCAACTACTAACTCCGAGAAAGTCTTAACTGATTAAATGACATACATGTTAAAAATCATCGTAGAGAACCTTGCTTTGTTTTTATACTATTTTGTATTTATTTTAAACTTTCGTAAATAACTGTGAGAACATTTAATTTAATATGACTACATTAAATATAGAACTTGTCCAATTGAAGAAGACATCACAAGAGTTAGTTGAAAAGTTTAGAAGTGACTTCGAATTAGTCAGTAGATCATAATAATATAGGCAAATGTCGAATACACATAGAAAAATATCAGTCTTATTATCAAAATAGATTTTTAAAAATCAATTGATATATTTGACTTACAGATAAACTATTGAATAGATTTTACAGTATTTTCAAGTGCATAACTATTTTTGTTACAGACGTTAATTTTATAATAGACAAGATTTATGGAATAGAGACTGAAACGAATGACAAAAGTTTAATTCGAATTCGTTTCGGTTTCAGTCGCTGTTATGTAATTAAAAATGAAACTTTTCTGTCACATATAAAAATTGTGACTTCAATCAAAAGAGAAATGCACTTCAGTGTATCCTTATGTATAGATGTTTTTAAAATCTTACGTTTAATTCCGACAGAAATCAAGTTTTTCCTACTAGAAGTTCAAATAAAAATACTTTCTATCAACAAAATTTTCCTGAAAACCGACGAATTTAGCATTATTTGTTCGACTTGTCACAAAAGTCAAATGAAGACATTTCCTGTCGAACTTTCAGCTTCATTCATTCTGAAAACAATCGAAAATTCTGGTTCAAACAAGCATGCATACTAACTTATAGTCCTTGCCCATACGATAATGTATATATAAATAGAGTTTTACTTATTTTCTATCTCTTGATGTTACGTTCTACTTTCTATACACTTGTTTTTAAGAGCAAAAGTGGGTTCATACGTAGAACATAAATGTTTGTTTATTTTAACTTTAAAGAATCACCACCAGTACATGAGATTACATGCATATATGTATCATCGAAGAAGAAGAAAGAAAAGAAAAGAACAGAGAAAAGATAAATAATACATATATATAGATATCATGACATAACACTTGATTTTATTAGAACATTTTGACTGTAATGTAAGAGAAAACAGGACAAAAACTAAGATTCTTAGATGGAGTTCTTCTAAAAATTACAACAAAAATAAAAGCTTACGTTTTAAAGGTATCATCAAGATTTTGCATTATTTGAATATTCTAAGATTTATTTTACAGCTTCTTCTACTTTTTCTTTCGTAAACGCACACAAAATCCGAAATATTCTAACCAATTGAAAAATGACTCCAACTCATATCTTGGTTTTATTGGACTCTCATTTTTCGCGGTGGCTGGAAACTATTAGACTAAAGTAATCTGCAAATGATTCGTGTTCATATTGAAATTTGATCTGAGTATGGAATTTTCCCTTGAGAATCCAAATTAAAAGTATGCCATATTTTTCGGACAGACTTTCATTGAGATGCAAAGTTTCTTAAATATAGATGTGCTGCCCTGGTGACTGAATAAAACATGGATATTTTTAAAAATCAATTATCTTGCCTAAATTTTGTCTGAAAAATCTACCATTGTTTCACAAGCTAGATTGTATAAGGTCTTTATGTGTGCAAAATTTCAAGGCGAAATTCTAAAATATGATTTTACTGTAAGATTAGAGTCGTCAAAGAAAAATTCGATATTTCAATATGGCTGGGAACTTTTTGCAAATTATCCTACTCTAGTAGTGTTCAGCTACTGTGAAAAATATGAACTCAATAAAATCGAAAAGTCACTTAAAATAGGTTTCTTGAGCAGTTGATTGTGTTCCAAAATGTCGAAAAGTTTGAAACAACGCAACGAATGATAGTGTAATTCATAGTAGATATTGACTATTGTCTCTGTTCTTCTATATGAATACAACTCATTTTCACTGTAAAACTCTGAACGTACAAAATATTGTTTTTTGCGTAGAGTATATCATCATCTGTATTTTAACATAGAATATATTTTTTAGATGCCCTCCAATCGTCAGTCTGTATTTGCATTTCTTAATGTGACCGAATCGGTGGCAACAATCGATCGTATACGTCTTGAGCAACTTCGTTCAGATTATGCAACGATGATAAAAACTCAATTGATGGCTACAACGACGACAACGGCTAATCTAGACTATCAACTTAAATTGATTGCTGAAAAATTTATGCTTATCGACGATTCTATCAATCTTGATCATTTAAATCTATGCGTTTCATGCAGCAGTTTGGATGTAGCATGTGAAGCAATGGTAGGCAAATATATTGATGCTCTTATGGCTGAAAGACGAAATGCTAGAAAAGCAACACAAATGAATGTAAAACCAACAGTCCCATCATCATCATCAGCAGCAGCAGCACCTATCGCTACTGAATCATTAAAGCAAATCATCTGTCAAATTATTGTCAAACAAAATGACTCGGCTGTAATCGAATTTATTCAAACTTTTTTGTTATTACCACTTGCAGAAATAACATCAAAGCGAAAGTAAGTTCCATGATGACCAAAAACAATCTTGAAAAAATTTATTCATTGCAGATCACAGGAAAAATTCGAAATACTATCGTCTAATCGTTTTGTTCATGGACATCTTATTTCTGGTTGTACACTTGATGTATTTATTCGTTCTCAATTACATGCTCGCGGTGATACGATTGATGTTGGACGTTCACTAAGTAAACTTCCATTAGTAGATCCAATAACATTGGTCGATGAGTTTGATACTTGGTATTTCGATCATCTACGTGGTATATTCGAATTGAATCTTATTGTAGAGAAAAAAGAATTTCCACGCCGATGGAAATTAGCATCGGATGCACAACTTTTTTATTTAATCGAATTACCAGGACAACAAAGAACGAATGATCACGAAAATGAGAAAACAATAAGAAGTATTGATCGACCAAATACAGTCTCATTGGAGAGATTCGTTGAAGATGTTTGTGAAAAAGAAAACAATGGAATGACTGCCAAATGGATCGAAGCTTTACGTGCAGATGATATGCTTACATTTGATCATTTGGCGAATTTAAAACATGCGGAATGGAGTGAATTGAAAGTATTATCAATAAATGGAAAAAAAATTCTTAAATCTTATATAGATCGAGAAAAACAAATGGCTAGCGATGCCAAAACAACTACACAAGTCAAAATAGATGATTCAAATAAAAAATCTGGAAGAATTCGTAAGTTTAAATACATAAAAACGTTCTTTATGAATTACAATCGATATCGACCAGTAAGTAATAGCTGAGTCAGATGCAACATCATGAGTGGCAGAACCTCAGGTGCGCTTAACTATCTTCTGGAAAATTAAGAACAAATATTAGGGTGAATGAATGATTACTTGTAGTAGTCATGTGACAAAATACACTCTATTGGTTAGTTATCGAAAAAAAGGGGTGGTACGTTTACTTCCATATTGAGCGAAGTAAATGTAAAGTAACATTCCTAATTTAAAGCTATACGAAAAAAAAAATGTTCGTCTTCTTACGTTTAGATCTTTCTCTAAGTTTCAATAATTGTGCCTAGATAGTTCAAAAATAGCAGTATTTAGTGAAAATGGAACCTAGTAAACATCAGAGTATAGTTTTGTATTCTTTTAAAACAAGCAGCGTTCCCCAGATCTCGATTAATTTAGTTCTAGGCTGAATGATGACGAACCTTTTTTTTTATTTTGTTCTCCGAAATTTGTCCAAAATTCGAAATTCGAGAGAAAAATTAAATGACTTGGTAGACAAACTTTCAACTCTAAAGTATAATTCGAGTCAAAGCTACATTAAAACATCTCAAAAATTAGAAAACGACTATATAGACAAAAAATCCAGAAAATAGTCAACTGTAACTTCGAAATGAAACCAAAGTACTTCTAAATACTTCATCATCAATCCAAACGTAGATAATTCGAAATTAGTTTGCTATTCTTCAAGTTTTACATATGGATCTGGGAATGACTAAAAAAAAGTTGAAAAAACTTTCAATTATACTTTTTGAGATTTGGAAAATTTTTAACGGAGTGAGATTGGTGATTACTAGAGTAGAATAGTCCTAAAAAGATCTGTAGATCTAAAGTTTTTCGAAAGATGAAATTACGTCACTAGTTCTTGAGATCGGCAGTATACTGATTCCATTGTTCATAGGGATTTGATAGGAGTTATTCAACATTTAACAGACAAAATCCTATATTTTATTGGACAATCTCATACATTATGATCTCTTTCTATGGATAGAATCGGAATCGGAACTATTGGCTTGTATCCATCAGATCAAATTGTACTTTCACCATATGCTTGCTGATCAATTTGCTTCTGTTGGAATTCCGACACCGTCTAGACTAGATGTTCGTTGTGTTCATTTATCATTTGACGAAATGCGTCGCGAAGGTTTTGCTGACGATGGTCTATTTGATCAAATGAAAATGTTCTTTCTTCCACTCACGATGATCGAACATGATCTTACAATCGATGATATACAATGGCAATCTCTGTCACGAGTTCGATTGAATGAACGCGATAAATTACTCGTGAAACAAAAACAGTTAATTAATGAACTGACGGAAAAAGAAGATCAATATTATCGACACGATGATTCGATTAGAAAATTAAGAAAAGAAAATCAGTTGAAGAGACAAGTATCAGAGGAAAACAATGGGGAAAAGTATGAAGGATTTTTAATAACAGAGTTATTAGATGAACATCGTCAAACAATGGAACGATTGGAACAAGAAAGAAACAAATTACGAACGGACATACAAGCTACTGAAGATTTAATTGAGAATATTGAAAAAGGCTTAATGGAACGAGATGTTCAAAGTAGCGAGAAGACTGATCGAGACCTAATCAAACCAAATCGAGGTTTCATTATGTATGGGCCTCCGGGTGAGTTTAATTCGAAAAAATTTCATTCTCAAAATTTCTTGTGAGGATACTCTAAACATGTTATAATATTTTTTACAAAGGCAAATTTTATGTCATCATTTTGATGCATAAACTAAGTATTAATAACTGCTTTGATCAGAAATTATTTATTATGTTCGTTAACAGGTACTGGCAAATCAGATATTATGAGCAAACTTTCAGTACGTATGGGTGTGAGCATGGTAGCACCTCCAATTGCAGCCGGTGAACTCAATCGACCTCTAGTAGGTGAATCCGAACGGATTATTTCAGATATTTGTATGCGTTGCCATCGAACACCTTATCTCATGTGTTGTGTATCAATCGATGAAATCGATTCATTAGCACCAAAACGTAAAGATAATTCAAGCGATGGTAATATTGCTAAATTGAGTGTACTATTATCAGTTATTGATGGAATTAAAGATGTACCTAATTTGATGATATTCTGTGCCACAAATCGTTTGCATATGATGGATGAAGCATTCTTACGACGTATGTCAGGCAAATTTTTCGTCGGACGACCTTCGTCTCATGCAAGAAAAAGTATTCTCAGTGGAATGAAATCTTGGCATATTCCACCACATTTACTCGAGAGTTTAACAATGGCCACAACAAATTTTAGTGGAGCTGCACTCAGGTTAGTCAAACGAATGATTTTTCATATGTAATAAAACATCTTACAAACAGTACGAATATTGCGTTAGAAACTTTACAAACAAAAAAAAACTAAGCCTATTTTTTGTCGTTAGGGTCTAGGAGAAATTAATTGCATTGAAACATTCAGCCGAAAATCATGATGATAATTCGAGTAGGGAAAGAGATACAAGTTTTGTATAGAGGAAAAGCTAGAGAGAGAGAGAGAGAGGCGCAACTGACGAATAATGACGGTTGTATGCATACAGTTTATTTTCTATCTACTTAATACTTTTTCATAGCTACTTAATATTTAATCATAGATATTTAATATTTATTTACTTTGCGTAGGATGCATCCGAATAGGAATTTATTTGAAGCCATATTTAAAGATTTCAAGTACTGTTTAATGAATATTGATAACTAATTGGTATTTACTAAGCCACTGATTTATTTCGAGTAAGCGCTAAAAAAAAACATTTTCTCGATCAGTAACTGTTTAGTTTGTGACAATGCTTGATACACAAGTACATTTTTTGAGATATTATTTGTTTTGAAAGTTAAGATGTTTAAACGGAACAGATCGATCATGCTCGGATCAAATTAATGCTCTCCCTGTCGAACTAAAGCTATTTTCATTTCTTTAGTTAATAATACAATCAATTTAAATATTTATGCAAATGTTAAACTTGACACCGTAAAAATTATATGGCGGTAGATTTTCTAGAGCTGTTTACAAGAAGTTCAATAAAAAAGTTTGTTGCAAACGAATAGCTATTGAAATCATATAATAGTTGTATGAATTTTTTTCAAATAGCTATCACAATGTTTAAGTAGCTATATAGTTACATGAAATTGTGCTACAAAAAGAAAATTTTTTTACAAAACACCTAAACATTTAATTATTAAGTAGCTGCATATCATTCAAAAATGTATCTCCCTTTGAGAAGCCACGTTATCGGATTCAAGTTCGATTCGGATGTGTTCGTTTTCGATCTCTATCACTGAGATCCACAAAAATGGCTTTATATTTTTTGCAACATAGGTTCCGAAATTCTAGAAAGACGTTACAAATGTTAACCATATTACAATCTACTCATACAATGATGTAAAATTTTTTTCGAGAAATTGACAAAGAATTAAATCACGAAATTTTAAAAATATCAAAGTGAATGACTTATGACTTGACTTGAATTGGATTAAAAAATACCTGACTTGTCCGTCTTCGAGATGAGTATGCTAGCGTTGTAGTTCATATTTTGATCATCAATGGACAATTATTTTTAACAAAAGAAAGTACATGGCTACTAACAAGAGAACTATGAGTTACAGCTCTAGGATATCACGTTTTTTGTTTGTGCAATATCAAGGTTTGACCTCGTGCTATCTCTTCCAGACATTTAAGATGAGGAAAAAAAATGTGTTGATAAATTTCTTGTTCTTTGTACTATCCAAATACTACTCGAATAAGAAGTCGTCTTGAGAAATTTGAGTCCTCTGAAACTTTTGACGTGAGAATCTACTGAATTGCCTCGCTAGTTAACATTTCTTATTATCGATAAAAATAGATCTCGATAAGATTTATAAAAAAGATCCAACAGATCTTTGTTTATGACGTATTGGCCAAAAGTTAGATTCATCTGACTACATTGTCGATCTGAGACAATTATTTTCAAAATAATGAAATTGGAGAACTTCAAGATGAAATTTGCCTTAGCGATAGGTCTCACTGCTATTTAAAAAGTTTGTAATTTTAACAAAATTAATGCGTTTTTCTTGAGCTATTGAGTTCCTAGCTTAAGTTAATAACCGAGTTCTTCACAAGACAAATGAACTAATTCGTAAATTCAATAATTCAAGAAAGACACATTCATTTTTTTTTGCTAATTTCACAGTATTCTAATAACAGTGTGATCTACTTGCGAGCAAAATTTCAAGTCGAAATCTTGCAGTTTCATTACTTGGAAAATGGCTGTGTTATATCGAAAACTAAGTCCATCTTTTGATCCATACGTTATGGTTTTGAGTCTTCCTCATGAGGTAAATAGATGATGTCGCTTTGAATGTATCAATGGTTTCTCATTCCTATTAAATGTATTGAAACATAGAAAGATAGTTCTATTCGAATTTTATTAACAAATTCTTATCTATCTTCTATTTTTTGGTTTTACAGAGCTCTTCGTCGTTTGATTACGGTCCATTGCATCGATATGCAACGCATCAATCCACGTTATCAACTTGACTATTGTACGATGCTTCAATTAGCCGATACTACTGCTCGACAGTATCGAATTGTCATTGGTTCAGGAACATTGCCAACTCTATTATTGCGCGTTGCTGATAGGAATCCTTTGTTTGAAAATAATCAAGAGCCTAGAGCAAGGTTTAATGATTTAGTAAACAAGAAGAATTCTGTATATACGGGTAAAATTATTGTTAATTTACATGGCCGGCGGATTGATGTTGAAGCGATAAATATACATCCGATTACTGGTGAATGTGAAAAGGTTGTTTATCTAGAATATTTAACTGATTCAGAGACAAGCATACAAGAATTACTTGAACGTTTGACTGTCTATGGAAAGTCACGTAATGTTCAACTATTACAACTTATCGATCTCAATCTACTATCCGCGGAAAGTGCCTATGATGAAAAAGAAAAATTTGAAATATTGAAAGAACGTCTCGATGAATGTGCAGCTTATCGTCGTTCCATGATTGTCTATGATTTAGATTCATTGATTGGTATAAATAAAAGCGAAGGTAATTCATCAATGGGTCGATCAACAAATCTATCTTTAATTAATCATAATGTCTACACATATGTTAAAGATAAATTTATAAGTGCATATATTCAATCATCAACATTCAGTAATAACGATCAGAATAAAGATACGATTGTCAATGAAGAAAAATGGTCTGTAATGGTCATACGTGATCCATTTCTTCTACGTCAATTTTGTGATGATGTCGTATTTACACGTCCGGTAAGTGAAATTGAAGAAGAAGAAGCTGAAATGCGCCGTGCCGATCAGCTCATTAAATGTGTTCAATGTAATGATTTTTATCTTGAACAAGATAATAAGATGGGTGTTTGTGTACATCATGATGGATTTGTTTATGATAATCATTCACTTACACTTACACAATGGGGTCACCAAGCGGCAATAGCACTGTTACTGAAAGAAGAAGCAGAAGCTGTAAAACAATCAACAACAAATGTTTTGACACCTGAACAAAAAGAACGTTTAGAACGTGAGAAACAACGTTTTAAATATATTTGTTGTAATCAGACTGTACAAGCTTCTGGTATGATGGGCGGTTGCAAACGTGGAAAACACAGTCCAGCCAATGTAACATTGATTCAATGGGAATATTCATGTGATCATAATAGAGAATATCAAGACAAACGATTGACTTTACTTCAAAGCAGAATCCAATAGTTCTTTTTTATTTTTTTTCAAAAATGTACATCAAATATGGTCTCTTATTATCAAATGATGCTAAATTTTACACAGATCAATTTTCTGTTTACATTCTTTCAACAACTGCAACAAATGCCATTTATGCTTGTTCAGAGTTTTGTTTTTGTATCCAATAGTTTTTGTTCAGATTGTAAATCTCAAGAATATAGTGCCCCAAGATCTTCTAAACTTCGCTTCGATAAATTCAAGCAACATTTATATTATGAAGTTTTTGTTTTTTTTTTACTTTATTTAGTACTTTGTCCCAATTTCGATACAATTACTTTTTTCAATTTCAGTTAACAGAGTATGAGTGTGTGAAAGAATTCAAGAAGATCCACATTCAAACCCATACACATAATATTGCTATGTTGAATGTCGAATGGACTGGTTCAATTAGTAAGTGTGGGTACGGGTGAAAAGAAGATCAACACCCATACTCACACCTTTTTCCATAACTCCATCCACACTTCAGGGATCTAGAGGATAAAAATTTTTGATAGGATCATTGAGTATTGTTAAAATATCGTCAATATACTGGCTCTTTCATATAAGAAAATAGGCTATTCTAGAGGACAATCTTGCAAGTTGGCAATAAGTCCCTCTTGTTCCGAAAGGTCTTATCTGTGAAATATAAGGAGTTCGATAGTGTGTGTAATTTTTGATAAAGTTTCACATTGGTACTCACGTGTTCTATGACACAAAGTTGAGTACACTAGAATATATTCCTCCAGGATTATAATCAGTATGTGGACTCTCAGCATATGACAATTTTCATAAAACTTGATGTCTTCTATATCATTCGATGAGCTGCAAATTGCTTTATAAAACTACATATATGGTATCCTTATTCAAGATATATGACTAAATCTGGCAGGAGTCTTTATATTTGAGCTTTTACAAAGTAGAAATTACAAATGGAAAATGAATATTTGAGTTTTTGTTCACGATTAAGCAAAATTGAAAAGCCGATTTTTATCGAAAATGATCCTATTGATTAGAAAATGACTTCTGAATGAAAACATTAATAAAATAACTAAATTGATATTAATTCTCTAAATTCAATATAATTTTGTAAAAATCTAGAGAACAAATCATCTAAGCTATTAATAAAATTTCTCTGTTCATTTATATAAATTTCTGAGTTAAGATTGTAAATAAATTCGAATGGAATTCGTCAGATTCAAAAAACAAACATACGCAAAGTTTGTATTCAACATTCACATACCGCTGGTATGTAGAGACTTTCAAATCTTGGATGGATTCTGAACAAGAACTTGGTACAAGCTTTCTCAATCATATTTATCAAGATGGAATCTAAATAAAATATGTAAAGCTTTTAAATGAATCCCTGCATTTTCTTATTATTACCATTCTGGTTATAGTTGTTCTTCTGCAACTAGCTCTTATCCATTCAAAATGCAAAATACATTGAAGATAAATGTGATCTTAACTATCAAAGTTTTCATTGATTAGAACATTATTCGAGAGCCGTGTAGGCAACAATCTTTTAAAATATAGCTTTGCAGTGACATCTATTTGTATTTTAGTTTTTGTGTCCAATCTCGATAGGAAATGAGTACAAACATAATTTATATTCTGAACTAGACTATCAAATATTTTTAATCTATAAAAAAACAAAAAACTTGCACTCTTCACAGCTCATGTAGGATTTTTCTGCTCCTATGTGTAACCCATCAGTTATTGTGAATGATCTATAGTGGTAAACCACCGATTTCTGACATAACCACGATATTCAATAAAATCTCCAGTTAACCGAGGTGTATCACAAAAAACTGATCCGATGAATAGATGGTTGGATGAGAACCTTCTTCTATCCACATCCTCAGTTTATTTATTTCAGTCTCTTAACTATGCTTTGATTTTGCGTTCTTCTAAAGCCATATATTTTACTTTAATATTTACAGACAGATTCCAAGTTCTTTTCTTTTCTACATCCAGTGCAATGGTGACACAGACAGCCATACATGAAATAGAGCGACACACGATGAGGTTGTCAGAGATGGCTGTATGAGTGTAGATGGAAAGGTTAAAAGAAAATTATTGTCTCTACATCCTTACTCACACATCCATACCTTCACATCCTAAGACTATTTTTTTGCTCTTTCAACTTCATCGTTGAAAAAATTCATATCAGTCAACAAATCATCAATTATATGTAAATTTCTTTAACTTTCGAGTAATTTATTTAGACTTATAGTTGTGACAGGCACATTTTCTAGACTAAATCAACATGTTATTTGTATTCAATAGAGATACTATCGAAGATTATTTTACGATTTCACAATAACTTAGGAAAATACCTTGAAATTACATGACACACTAGGAGGAAGCCAACCATTGCCTTTTATCATTGATGGTGTTGTTTTTCTTTTTCGGTTCTTTTTTATTTCATCATTATCATTGTTATTCATAATTTTTTTTTGCTACGCAATGTTTTACACGTGTCTTATATGTTCTGTTTTATATATCGATGCAACATATGATTTCCTTTTCTTCGTTAATTTTCGTATTTTTTACGGTTTCACATGAATGAATCAAATGAAAAGTTATAAAGCTTTGCTAGTTTAAACCGAATTTTTTCACATAATCAAAACATACGGATTATTTATTATTATTATTCAGAATTGCCTATTATTTACCGTTCATTACATCTTCGTACTCGTTTACCTGTATACAATTTCTTCACATGGCAACAGGCACTCATCAAAAAACAACAAATATAAGGTACGCGAATCAGTTTATATATTTTTTTAAATAAAATATTTTTCTTTTATCAACTGAAAAACCAAGAGAATGATTTGATAATCTTACTTTCAAGTTATTCATACTGTAAAAGATGTTTGCTTATAGAAAAAAAAACCATGATTATTTTGATAATAATCACTGTAGAGGAAGACGGTGCAGCATAAAAAGAATAGGATTTCATGCAAATTCATATCAATTTTTTATTTATGATGATTTACTTAACATGTTTTATAATATCAGTAAATGTTAATTTTCTATTAGTATAACTCATTGTTGATTCGATTTTTATATGAAAAATAAATTTATTTTAATCAATCAAACTATTCGAATAGATATGGTTCATTTCCATTTACAACACGTCGAAATCCTATTATAGACGATTATGATATATCATCAGAAGCATTAGGTTGTGGTATAAATGGTAAAGTATTAAAATGTCAACATCGTCGAACAGGACAAAAATGTGCACTCAAAGTATATCTTCGATTTATTTTATATAAATATATCAATTGATTTATATTTAAAATTTCTATAGATTTTGAAAGATTCAGTCAGAGCTCGACAAGAAATTATCATGCATAAAAGAGCATGTGAAAATTGTCAATACATTGTACAAGTAGTGGATGTCTATGTATGAATATTTTTTGCTGGAAGATTTTTTTCTTGTGCTTTCTTTTCTTTCATTATTCAATTATTGATTCAATCTCTTGACTTATTACAGGAAAATACGTATGATTTCAATCAATGTTTATTACTTGTCATGGAACGGTACAGTTAATTTTTCGTCGATCTATGCATTTATATATAGTTATTCATGAAATTTTATTTTAGTATGGGAGGTGGTGAATTATTCAATCGTATTCGCGAACGAACAAACGGTCTATATACTGAACGTGATGCTGCAAGATACATTTGGATGATTGTTCAAGCTGTTAAACATTTACATCAAATGGATATTGTAAGATTTTCTCATATAACTTACTATTTATATATTTTTTATTTTTCATCTCATTATTTATAGGCTCATCGTACGTAGTTTTACAATTGAAAAATATAATTAACTATTTAAATTTATAATCATAGGTGATTTAAAACCAGAAAATTTACTTTTAACAAATGAAAAAAATGATGCTATTCTCAAACTTAGTGATTTTGGATTTGCTAAACACGGTAAAAATAGTAGTTATTAAGAAAAAAAAACGAATAAATTGACTATAGTTTATTATTTTATTTAAGGAAATGATCAACTACTACCATTGTGTACTCCATTGTATAGAAATAAATTAATAATATCGAATTGTTTCATTAGATTTTCTCGTTTAGATTCACACCATTTTATGTTGCACCAGAGATTCTATCTCGCGGAAGATATGATAAAGTAATACACTAATTATATTTTATTTTGATAGTTTATAAAAGAGAAAGTCAAATTCGAAAATTTTTCTTTTTCTTGTTAAACAGGCTTGTGATATTTGGTCGATGGGTATAATTATGTACGTTCTTCTATGTGGTTATCCACCTTTCTTTCCGGAAAGTGAAGAACAGCTTAGTACTGGTTTGAGGAGTAGAATTCGAACTGGTAATTATCAATTTCCGAATGAAGAATGGGAACATATCTCAGAAGAAGCTAAATCGACTATTCGACGAATGCTTACAGTTGAGCCAGCACAACGTATTACAATCGGTGAAATTCTCACATCTACATGGCTTACTGAATTGACATCTGAAAGACCAATCGATATGATTGCACTTCAAGATGTTGAAACTCAAACACAACTAGAAGTGAGTTTAAAATCAAATTTCTATTTCATATTTATTTCAATTTAATTCTATTTTTTATAGGTCGCAGGTGAATATTTGTGTTGATATGTGTACAAGGAAAAAATAGTTCATTAATCATTTTGTTTTATTCTAGTTGCATCTGCTACTGATATCCAACGTCGAACCGATGATGATGATATAGAGATTAAAATATCTGGACCAGCAGCATCACGTATTGCTAAACGAGCAGCCAAACGAAAACAATAAATGGTTTCTACCGATAAATCGCGTTCTATAACAAGAAATGAAATCATGCATGATCAAGATGAAAATTCAGCGAATATACTAACAAAATCGAAAAACTTACTCAGAACTACCCGATGAAAGTTAGAACCATCTGTATTATAAATCTTGTTTCTTTTTTTTTCTTACTTTTAAAGGAAATATTTACTTTCATAATGGAAATATTCTCCATATTACTGAATAAATCAATGAATTATATTTTCAAATTTCCCTTTGAGTAGAATAGATCTCAATCAAAATTATACATTCAGGATCATATTCTTATATCATATTGTAGCTTCTATAGTTGACTAATAGAAAGAAATATTCTGTTCGAAAATATGAAAATTTTCAATGTCAAGGTATAGCGCAATATTTTTTGATCGACATGAATGTAATAATTAACCTTGCTAGATCCATTACATGTATTATTTTAACTCGATTGGCTTGTTGACTGATATCGACAAGATCATGAAAAATGAATTCTAAGTCATTTGTTTTTTCATCAATTAATAGGTCTTCATTAATGATATTTATAGAACAAAACACGAATTTATGCGATATTGGGCAAGAGCATTTTGATAGAATTCTTAATACGAATCGAATTTCTCTCCTAAAATCTTTATTAGTGCTCCAAATGATCGATCATAAATGCATTTAGCAATAGACATAGATCAAAATTCGACTTTTTGATAGATGTTGAGCTTCAATTAAAATAATTAACCAGCGAATACATAATGTCTGCTTTTGAGATTCAGCCAGTAGATGATTATCCTCCATCGATAGCATTTTTGAATATTGACATAATCTTGTTTTTCTTACCTCGTTCATATTCAATAATTGTTTTTGTCAAACAAGCGTACTATAATATATTTTTTTTATATATTCAAGCGAATAAATAATCTAAAAAGTTTGTCTGAGAAATTTTTTTAACATTCACAAATATTAACACTAGCAAAAGGAAAAATTTATTCCTAAACACTGTTCATCTTGAGGTATGACTATTTCACTAAGGAATATCGAGTGATCCAGTGGAAATGGGTCATTTTTCATTTTCAATATTTGATCAAACTATCTCTATCGTTTTACCTAATTATTTTACACAAAAGTATATGTGATAGAATTCTCAACCAGAATACAAAAGAATGTTTGATTTAAATATCAACTTAAAATATTGAATAGAAGAATATTAAAACGCTCCAACATTCTATTTTTGATTCCTTCTTATAGACTTAGATGTAAAAAGAAAAAGCAAATGACACTTTTTTTTACAAGATCCATTTTACTCTTTGTCATGACATCGATTGAAGTTCATTTCATTCATTATATTGGCTCCTTTTTAAACAAGATGAAATTTGTCAACAATTTGACTCCTTTTTTTCCTCTTATCTCGTTCAAAATAAAGAACGTATTAAGGTCCTGAAGTTTGTATATAATGCGCCATATATTTGTCTTCAAAAACTGGAGAAAAAAAATAATAAAACGATTATTTTCTGATTTATCATAGTAAAAAAGAGAAGCTTCATGTTTTTTTCTAGAAAGTTGGACATGTTTTAGCGTTTTAATGTTCTTTTGTTCAATATTGCAAATTACCATTTGAACTCAAACATTCATGAATAATCTTGCAAAGAAGTCTACGGCATATGCTTTAGTAACAGAAATTAGGCAAAAGGATTTGAGAAGATTTTGAATGATCAATACTTTGCGTACACAAAAATAAACAAGAAAACGAATTCGAAATAGTACAAGTGTTTGTTTTTCTCTCATGAATGTGCATTGGAAATAAACAATCATTATATAATAGACGAGTTAACTGTCTTTCAATATCTTTAACGGACATATGAAGTCAGTTTACAAGCAATCATTCTAATAAATTGACATATTGAAACAATTTGTCCGATAATAATTAATCAACTGAACATTATTTCAGATTATCAAAGATATGTCAATGTCATATTTTCAACAGAAACAAGGAATTATGTTGATGAATACATAATCAAGCAACATCGTTGTCTCTTTCCTATCGGAACAACTTATATTAAAGATTTGATATATATATATAAATAGAATAATTATACGTTTTTGATGATGACTCAAAGCAATTCATGTTAATGAAAATATCAGTCATATATTCCAAATCGAAATCAACTATAAAACTATTTCAGATTGTTAATTGGTTGAATAAATTAATTGTCTATTGTGGTGCTCGTTTTCTGTAAAATCACATACCCATAGCCAGAAGTGTTTCAAGGCGGAGAACCAAAATCTGTCGAAAATTTCTCGCTTCAAGCACGTTTGATTTCTCGTATCATCCTCCAACGACATCTTTCTTTAAAAAGGCAATGTTCTCATCTATTCCTTCTTTTTTATTTGTGTTTACTACTCAATACAAATAACAATCCTTTGGGAACAGAGTTAACTCTCTTTTTTATCAATCAATTCAAACTGAAAATTGTTAGTATACTGTACTAAAAAGAGAGCTTCGTATAAAATTTTTTTTGACAAAAAAAAAAAGATTTTATGCTAAGAGTATTTATTGAAACAAGAAATTTCTACGTATGTTTGCAGCGAGAGTCATGATTTTGACGTCAATAGTATTATATTTGCTTTGTCGATTTCTTTTTCATAACATTCTATACGTAAATGTGCACGTTCTTGTGAATCATACAGCGTTTACGTCTGTCGCCCTTGTACATGTCAAGATTTTTGTTTTGTTACTTCGACAGAAGAAAGAGAATGAATAAAAACGACTCATTTCTACATCATTTCATAGAATGAATCCAAAAGAGTATCCACAACCATCGGCTCCACAGCCACCATCATACTATGAAGCTGTCAATAATAATAGACAGCTATATCCTGATCCAAATTCAACTCGAAATGATTCTGAATCACGCGATAGTTACATGGCTAATTTCAATAAGTTCGTCAATCGTTATGAAAGTGAGCGTTTTTGTTGAATTATGTATTGATCATAAGAGCATGATAATGTTTTAGTTAGTAGAACTTTTGCTGAAAGATTACACAGTCTTCGAGGTTATGAAATCGTCTTTATATGTGATGATTCAGGTTCGATGACTGCACCGATTGGTAAGTCATAATCTTGTTTTATATGTTTATTTTTCATCTAGTCATTGTTTAACAATCTAGGTGAAATGAATGATCCATCCGGTAAACAAGTGACACGTTGTAAGGTTTTTATGTAGTAGAATAAAGACGATATAATGTTAATTTTATTATCATTTTCAGGGGATGAATTAAAGCAAATAGTATCAATAGTAGTCGATTTAGCCAACGTTTTTGATCCTGATGGTGTTGATGTTTATTTTCTCAATCGTGAGCCAATATTTCATGTACGTGATTCGTCCGAATTAGAGAATCTTTTTGTTATTGCGCCAGAAGGTAATTAAAACATGTGATATGATTTTAGTTTTTTTTCTAATTTTTAATTGTTTTTAAATCATTTTTATGCTCAACACCGATTGTACCTGTTCTTCGACAAGTACTTCATGACAAGCGTAATCATATTTACGAGCGTAAATTACTCATTCTCATAGCCACTGATGGTATACCAACGGACGAACGAGAACGTCCCGATATTCGCACACTTGAACATGTCCTCAAAAATGAACGTAAACCTACGAATCAGATTCCAGTAACGATTATCATTTGTACAGGTATAATAGAAATGTTAGAAGATTTTAATGACATATTCACTATTGTTCGAAGTTATATTTCACTTATATCAAAAATAATAGATTGTATTATATTTTAATTTTTTTATATTAGATGATGATGAATCTATGAAGTACTTAAACGATTGGGATAAAACAATACCGAATCTTGATATTGTCGATGACTATCGAAGTGAAAAGAAAGTAATTCAAACGTGTCGTGGTAAAGATTTTCCATTTAGTTTCGGTGATGTAAGTCATAGTGATCTCTCATTCTCACTCTTTTCGATCTTCCTTTATTTCTAGTATATTGTAAAAATTTTGCTGGGCGGCGTTGATAGTTGGCTTGATGATTGCAACGAAAGGAAAGTGACAACACATCATTAGCAACGTTCTAATGAAGTAATATGCCATCATTCTGCCGAGATCTATTCGAAATATTCAAATTATTAAAATACTTTTCACTATTAATCCGACGTTTTTTTTCCTTATAATTTTCTATTCTGTGTCATATGAAGTCTTTTGTTCACAAATCAAATGCATTTTGTTGAATCCATCACATACGAAGAGAATGCAAGCACAAATGGGACTTGACTTTTTAATATAAAAAAACGATTTTTTTCTTTTGTTGATAGTTCAAGTATACTAATATTTAACTTTCTTGATTAAGACTATTGAATGGAAAAAAAATGAAAAATGTTGTAATGAAATCAAAGCTAAATTCGACAATTAGCCCAGCAATCGACATTAGTCATGGATGAGAAATATTAATATAAAAAGAAAATAAAAGATATCTAGAAGAGATATGTTTTTGAGGACATGCTTTACTGTTTCAAACGACAATATAGTATATTAGTGCAAAACTCTAATCATAATAAAGTATACATCTCTAATAACTAATCACAAGAGACTAATCATGACTAGTGCAGATATAACTGTGATCGTAGTAATTAGATTTTTTTCTTCTTTCTTGGACTTGACGAGATTGATTCTATTAGTGGTAGATTTCTCGTTCAATTCTCTACAAAATTGTGTGCAAATCACATACTCGAGTTTTGAGACATTTTGTAAAAGAAACGCAATGTGAAATGGCTCGAAAATAAGAAAAAGTTAATTCGTTTTTTGCTAAGTAATCATGTAAGAAATGAGATTTTACAAGAATTAGGTGTTCAACTTGAAGATCAAAAGATGAATTAAATTTTGTTGAATAATTAATTTTTATTTTCTATGTGGAATAACCGTTTCGAACAAAGCAACCATTAAATTTTGTAATTTGGGAATGTTAAAACAAAGAAGCAAAGAAGAAAATGAAATATATAGAAGTTTGAGTATTTTTATGGCAATATTATATTTATCTTTGATTTTGTTTCAGAATTATTATTCGAAAAATTTATCAGAAAACAACTACTGAAAATTGGATGATTACAAGCTTAATAAGTAGATCAAGATCCTAAATCTCCACCTCCACTTCATTATCATTATCTTAAACATTTTATTTTTTTGTTGTTGTTATCATTGTTGTTATATCTTTTTATCGTTACAAGAACAATAAGAAGTTAAAGTAAAAGAAAGCTCATGGCTCACATCCTATTCAGATCCTTCCATTGTTCATCAAAATTAAATAATTTTTTTGTTATTTACTAAAATAAGATGTTTTTATTTAGCGAAAAGAAATGCTTTTTTAATAAACAGAAACATTTAAACCAACAAATGTGTTCATTAAACGTATGATAAAATCAAATATTTTTTAATAGATAACCATTCATAGTTCCGTGTCTTTTATTCACATATTGCATTGTTGTTATGCTAAATTAGCTATATGTTTTATAACAATTTCTCTGTTAACTGCATCGCATATGCCTGTGCCTGAATGTGATGTTGGTGTGTCAACTGGATCTCAGAAACCTCTATCTGGGTGTGGTGTTGGTGTGAATGTGATATAGATGTCGATGGACGTGTAGGTGTGGATGGGCGTGGTAAATAGAGACAGGCACCTACATCCACAACACCCTCCAACATCTACTCATACACACGCACACACAACCTCACCCTAACCCATATCCTACGTAGTCCGGGCATTTACTATTATTATTAATAATCGACGAATAAACCGTAATACATGAAAAATAAAATATATATATATTTATCGATCCAATAATGATAAATAACAAATTGAAAAATGTACAAATAACCATATCAAGTATTTAATTTCATGTATCTAAAACAAATTGTAAAGATAAATATTTCTTTTCATTATTAATATCTCAGTCGGACAAATAGATTCTTTCAATCCTGATTCGATCTATGATAGTTACATATTAGTTACAATTTTAAGGTGAATTTATATTTCTTGTAACAAGAATTGATCTACTTCAACAGTTCTTTTGAAAAAGAAACTGATCTCTCTCGGCAACTCTATTAATTACCAAATATTTTTATATTCTTGACTTTTTACATTAGATAAGTATACGAAACCAAGTTGAAATAAAGAATATATCAATTAAAACAGATCACAATTAAAAATTATCGCATTTGGTCTTAAAATAACTTTGTTTACTATATGAACGATTAGAATATGCTTTAATAATAATTGAATATAGAATAATTCAAGCTCAATAGCTTAGATGAATTACTGAGAACAACTGTTAAGATGGATTAGCTCTTGTCAAAGTAATTGTTCTACATTACTTACTTTTTTCTTTTTAGAACTTCTTGATCCTGTTTTTTTTCATCATTCTCTGTTGAATACATTGATATATTTGCCATTTGCATTTCTTCCTATATGTAGCTTTAAGTTTATTTGAGTTGATTTCGAACAAGATGAAGTATCGGAAACTTGTTGTTCGTCGACTATTGTTGATCTAATCATTTAAGACGAAAAAGAAATACGTTCACATATATGATGAAGAGAAATGATAAAAATAACCAACTGCTAGTAAGAATAAATATATTCGTACATTTGACTACAGACCGACACGTGGGAAGAGAAAACAACGAAATAGAAGAAAAGATTGAAATCTAACTGAATCTAGAAAGTTAAAGAGTTCGTCAGTGTTTTCAATTGTAGTTTACTTCTGTAACGACGAACTGAAAGAATAGTTTACCGCAACCCTTGATGGTGAGGGTGTAGGTGTGGATGTGTATGTAAGTGTGAGGTGTGAGTGTCTGGACGTTCGTTTTACGTACACTTACGCCCATACTCACACCCACATCCTTGTAGATAGATTGTAAATATGCAAGTCTCTTTACCATATTTTACGTGCAAACGATTTCTGTCGTAAAATCAATTATTACAAAAAACATAGTCAAAATCGTCATAAGTCTATTATAGTGACGTACACGTAAAATATCGTGTTCGAACTTTCACGCTATCAGATATGAAATAGCACTTGACAAATCTACTAATGGCTGTTAGTCGTGAAGTATCCGTTCGATATCATTCTGTAATCACATTGACCTTCTGGCCACAACTAACGTTAGTCTTGTGAGAGAAGATCTTCAAGTGTGAGTCTCCGTTGTCAGTCGGCTTTATGCCAGTATGTAGAGCTCAATAAGCTGATCACTATGGTATAAAACGTTTTTCCTCGTCGACTGTTATTTGAGGAGTTAAGTTGGTCTCAACTACAGGGAAAATGACTGTAAGCTGTTGTTTCTGAAATTTTAATTGTTATGCTAGGTTAGCGCTCAACATCCAAAACTTTAACAATGTATGGGCTTTATTATCTGTACGCATCCACACAATCAACATAAATAGAAATTCTAACTACTTCTATACTTTGAATGTTTCAATACGATTTGTATTGTAAATGTATACAGATCTCAACTATTTATTCAATTCCAATTGTACGTTCATCTATTTAGGATATATTTTAAAAATACATGTTGATTATGTTTCAATAACTTGCCTTATTTATTGGACTTGTTCACAAAAGAAATGGAATACTTTAATTACTAATTCTTTAAAATAGTATTTCCAGAAAAACTTGATCGGTTTCGAAAAACTAATTCAATTCCGTACATTTACAATATGAATAGTATTGAAATATTCAATGTGTGGATGTGGTTAAGACTTCTGTTTATATTGAGTGTGTGAATGTGTATTGTCAATTAAGATGCATTCATTGTTAAAGTTTTCAATGCTGAGAACTAAAGTAACATAAAAATTATAATTTCCAAAAATAACAGCTTACATACATTTTTCTGTAGTTGAGATCGATCTAAATTTCCAAAAGACACTCTATGCGGCTGAACGCTTTATGCCTGGCATAAAGTCGATTGAAAATAGAGACTCACACTTGATGATCTTCTGTTGTTAGTATTAGAAACGATATCGGACTTACGAAACTGTTTCCTGCCAGTAGCCTTTACTGGCCATGTAGCCGAAAGGCGTCATATATTTTTCTTCTTCTTGAGAAAAAAAAAGGAAAAAGAAGTTCAATAAATAAAAATTTGATTTGTATTTATAATTTTAATGAAGCACCCAAGAAAGAACAAAAACAACTGCCAATATTGTGTTAAAATACACAATATGTGTATGGAATGTAAAAAAAATGACAAAAAAAAATACAATCGCAAATATGACTAGTGTAAAACTTCATTCTTATAAATAATCAATGAAGATTTTCAGCACTGGCCAATCGACCACTAAATGTCGATGAATATTGTTGTTTAAATGAAGAATTATTTTGTTGTTCGATTGAATTTGTTGTTGTCGTCAATGGTCTATTCATTTGTTGTTGTTGTAATGGAACATTATTTAAAACAGATAACGATGATGCACGTTTTATTGGACCATAATTATTATCATTTTGTTGTTGTTGTTGTTGCTGCTGTTGTTCTTGTTCTTGTTGTTGATATTGTGAAGAATTTAATGATTGATTAGACCAACCAGTTGACGATGTTCCACGAAGTTTTTGTACAAGTTTTTCTGAACCACGTCGAATACTTTGTCGTAATTTTTGAAATGAACCACTACGACGTAATCGGCCATATTCTTGTGCAGGTGGTTGTTGTTGAGCACGTCGCATTGTTCCTTGATTAATATCATCATAGATACGTAGTTGTCGTAAAATATATAAAGCACGATTAATAGCTTCTGGATCTTGAGGTGCTTTTGTTGCACATGATTCAATAAAATCAGCTTGTTCATAGAAACCTTGTCGACGACATAGTGCTCCTAAACAAAAAGAAAAAAAATCATTCGTTGCTTTTTCTGAAAATGAAAGTAAAAAAAAATTCCTACCAAGATTTTTTAATGTTGTCATTACTGTTGAACCATCTCGAATTGAAATCGATGTTGTATCTAAATTATTAGATGAATTTTGACATTGTTCATTTGATAAAACATCTTGATATAATTCAGCTGCTAATTTATATTTTCCTTCACGTAAATATGCTGATGCAAGATTATTTTTTGTTTTTGCAACATTTGGATCATTTTTACCATAATGTTTTATATATATTTCAATAGCACGTTTGTAATATTCTTCCACTTTATCATATTTACCTAAGAAAGCACATAAATTTTAATGTGTAAAAAAGTGCAAATTTTTTTTTATAATTTTTTTTTTATAAATGGTTGGATAGAACTCGACAGCTTGAATAATAAAATGTATGCTCTTATTTTTTCTTGCAATCTTTTGATTAAAAAACTCGAGTCTTTTTTTCGATAGTCCTAAATGGTCCATTTATTTCTAAAACTATGTTTTTCATACTAAAGAACTGATATGTTTATATTCATCAAGAAAAACTGAGTCTGTAAGACTAATTTTAAAATTAGTCTTATAAACTTAGTTTTTCATGACAAACCTAAACATATCAATTCTTTAGTATGAAAAATATAGTTTTAGAAAAAAATAAACCATTCAGGACTATTGAAAAAACTCAATTTTTTTTATACATCAAAAAACTTTCAAAAAAAATACATATTCTTAGTCAGCTCGTCGAGATGCATCTAATTATGTATAGAAAAAACGAAAAAAAAGCATTTTACCTTGATTGAGACATAATAATGCTAAATTATTTAACTGTTTTCCTACATCAGGATGATCCACACCAAAACATTTTTCTCGAATTTCTAATGCTCGTTTACATAATGGTTCTATTTAATAAAATTAAATGATTTAATAACATACGAAAAAAAAAGAAAGTTTTAATTTAAATTACCTGCTTCTTTATATCGATTCTTTTTTCCATAAAGTACAGCTAAATTATTTAAAGTTGCAGCAACAGCAGGATGTTCAAGACCAAGTGTTTTTTCTCGTATTGTTAAAGCTTCAGTTAATAATTGTAATGCTTCTTTAAATTTATTTTGATCACGATAAACTAATGCAAGTATATTAAGCATTGTTGCAACATCTGGATGTGTATGACCATGAGTTTTTTCAAGATCTTCAAGTGCTTGTCGACATAATGGTACAGCAACTTCATATCGACCAGCTTGTGCATATTGTATAACAAGATTATGTAGTGTACGAAAACGTGCTGGAACTTCTGAATGATTTTTTATATCAGGATTAGAATTAGGATTAATTGAAGGTTGTTCTTTTGTTTCCGATGGCATGTCTTTATCAATATCTATAGAATTAGTTAAATTAAAATTTTCATTGGTTTTTATAGATGCTAATGATTCATTTAATGTACGAATATCTTGTTCATATTCTTGTTTCATTTGTGTACTTGTTTGTAAATGTTTTTCAGTTAATGATAATTCATCACGTAACCAATTATTTTCTTGTGTTAATCGTTGTACTTGTAACATTAATTTATATGTTTCACTATCAAGATCATCTAAATGATTTTCAAGTTGTAACATAACAACAGCTTCACCAATACCCAAATCAATTGATTCAAGAGATTGTTGAATATGTATACGTTTATCATCATTAGCAGAAGATGAAAGTAATAAATTATGTTCTTGTCGTAATGTTTCAAGACTGGATATAATCGATCGAGTTGAACGAGCCAAATCGTGAGTTAGAAGACTTGTAGTCATCTAAAATAAATTTAAAA